>JASFDH010000724.1:0-20099 GCA_036937195.1 Nidularia pulvinata
GACTTACTGAGTAAGTTGTTTAGAAGGATTCGCTCGGTCTTCATTGGCGAGATAAAGCCCTTTCCATTTGCCTTGGCTTGAGCCTCGAAGTTCGGCGGAAAACGATCCAGTGGACGAACAAACGTCTGCACTTTACATGGCAGTTTCTCTGGAGGGGTCGGATCATCGATTTGTACTATGGAAAGGAGTCTGGATAAGCAAAAGCTAGGTGCCGAATGCTTTGCCACTTACAGTTGTGCCATGTCCGCGCGGTAGTACACACTACCTCACGCTTATTTTCGTGGTGGTTTACGATCGACCGCACGCTGAGACTCATAACTGTCAGAGGTGGAATCTCTTTCGGGGCCTCGGCATCTGTCTCAGCGAAGGGGCTGAAGTCCTTCGGGTCAGACACAGTGACTTCCAACTTACACCATGACACCTAGGTAGGGATAAGCAGACGTATGAAAAGACCTCAAACCACTTACCCCTTTGTTGTCGACCTGGGGATTCTTGATTTGTATCCAACACGGGCCCATGATCTTGCGCTTCAGAACAAGCAGTTCGAACGCGCTGGTGTTGGTCCCGAAGATCTGCGAGATATTTGGGCTGCAGGCATTCATGGGAATCTGGGGTTCTACGACAGGATCAGACCGCTGAGTGAATGCAAAAGACGATGGAATGCGTACCGCTGAACCCATATACAACCTTCAGCCAGTCAGTCTCTTCCCTCGGCACATCCTTCTCTCCAAACGCATACTTCCTCCTCACCCACTTCGACCGCCATCCTTTGACCCCGATCTGCTTTCGAATCATCTCAAAGTCCGCTTGTACATCCTTCCTCGAGGGGATGACGTCCGTATCGTGCATTTCTCCGTCATCGTCCTGCTCAACGCGACGTTCTCTCGGCAAAACGAACAAATTGCGCTGAAGTCCTTCGACGGTGACACAGCACGATATCCAGGTGCCGGAGGTCTTGTCCTTGAGCTTGCCGATGAAGTAGAGCTTCCCATCATGCTCAAGGTAGTCAAGCCAGAAGAAGCGCATAGAGCCATCTGGTTCTAGCGCGGAGATGTCACTGGACGTGGCGGATGGGTTGTGGGAGGTGAGCAGTCCGAGTGTATCCTCGCTTGCAACCTCCTCGCTTGCGACCGTGAGCGAGTCGTAAACCGAGAGCCATCCTGGCTTCGAGTCCAGTTCTTCCTTCTTCTTGATGGCAGCGTTTGGAGTCGGCTTCGATGACTTCTTGCCGAGGTTAAAGTCTATAGGTTCAGGTTTGACGAGCGGCTTTTCGTTGATGTCGTCCACATCCATAAACGCATCCATGTCGACATCGTCATACGATGTGTCGTTCGTAGAATCGAAGCCGTCGGAGCTGCTGTGAACGTCTAAGCTAGCAAGACGTTCCACAGCGGGCGCCATACTCCCGTCATTCGCCACGCGCGTCTTTTTTCGAGGGCTCATGTACAAATCATCGCTGGAGGGAAAGACGTCCTCAATAGGTCCATCGGATGAGAGGTCTCCATATGACGGCTTACGCCGATATGATCTATAGTCGGTGCGAATCGGAGACGAGGACGCGGAATCAGAGTCATATTCGGGCGATGGTTTACGCTTACGCGACTTCGTGGACGCGACTGGAACAGCTATCGCGTCCATGTTTCCGAGCAAGGATGACATGAAGTCATCTTCTTGCTCCGCGGATACCACAGGGCGATACGCGCTAATGGAGGGAGCAGCGACTGGCGAAGGTGCTCTAGGCTTGGGCCTACTCTTCGCGTTGTCTTTCGCCTTCTTCTTAGCTACAATCACAGGTAAAGAGATAGCAAGTAATCCATAGTATATTAACACACCTTTCCTCTTCCTGTCGCGTTCATCCTCGGAGTCTTCATCTTCTTCGCGTCCACCCGTCCAGTCATCCATCCCATTGTCCATGTATCCTTCGACCCCATCATCGACAACGAAGTCGTCTTTCTGCAGCCTTCCTTTCACTATGCTCTTGTATTGGTCCTCTGTGACCTCATCGTAGATCTGCGCATCCTCCTCCTACACACGAATTACTGTTATGAAACACTCCTACAAAAGCCTCGACGCGTCTCTTACCTTTAGAATACGCGGTCCCCCCTGTCTAGCGCGCTTGTATTCAGCAAGCTTATCGAGTTTTGATTTAGCCTCGCGTCGAGAGCGTTCTGCCATAGTATATAGAGCTCTCTAGCAAGTAGGGCAGTTGGTATACAAGCGTAAGAGCAAACGACGATGGCATGAGGATGTGGGTCGGAGTTAACACGTCTCACGTGAGGTATTCACTGAGACTCCGCTCGGCACTATCCGAAGACGTGCTTCTTGTGTGGTTTACTTCAATCCTCGTCTATGTGTCTTTCGTATCAGCACGATGTTGGAATTTGGCAAGCTGTTTCCGCTTTTGTAATAATTACGTAATCGTAGCTTTACCAGAGCCTGTATTCTCTCGAACATCTCTCATCCATTTGCCTACGAGCTCCCTAGGTCAAACAAATTATATGTCACTTTTGCTATCCCCTGGTGCCTATTCTTCACCCCTGCTAGCTTATTTCAACACACAAATATTGCATAAACCTGCCTTTCAAAAAGCAGAATGAAACAATTCTATCTAGCCTTGACTGGGATGTATACCAACTCAAACCAAGCCAATATTCAGTTTAAGAATTATTGAGTCAAAAATAACATGATGGTGTCAAGTTGGTACTAATACTGTCTTCCAATGAGCATCTTGAAACACAAGTGATATCATGTTCCAACATATTGCAATGATCACTGTCAGTTTCAAGCTACTTATCATGGGCCACAGTATATACAAGAGGTGTCCACTCAACAATTACATCAGATCAACCCTCCCATGCAGCTGAGTGTTGATAATAGGCAAGATAGGAGAGAAGAAAGAAGTAGCAGAAGCTCACAGGACCAAAATAAGTGAACTCTCCCAATCCCCCAACCACCTAATTATTTACACAGATGGCTTGCAATGAAAGCTCCTCAGATTCCTACATGTCAGTGCTGGTGTCATTGGTTACTATCTAGGCAGAGAAGTGTTCAATGCTAAGATGGGCCTAGGTGCCAACACTGAGGTCTATGACAGAGAAATGGCAGTGCTAATGATAGGAGCCTGGCAAGCCATCAATTTTACTAGTCTAAACAAAGAGATAACTCACATTCATTTCTTTGCAGATAACATGGCAGCACTCAAAACAATATTTGATCCAAAACCTTGGGCATGCCAAATGTATTCACATAACTTCTACATAAAGATATGCAACTGGCTAGACAACAATGACACTGGAAAGGTGGAAATTGCATGGTCCCCAGGACACTCAGACATCAAAGGCAATGAACATGCTGACAAACTAGCCAAGGAGGCAGTGGAGCTACACTCCTGGAAACCAGGCTCCCAAGCAAACACCCTATGCTGTGCTAAACAAAAACTACAGACAATGTGGCTAAGGGAGTGGAACAAGACACTGCAGACAGGCCACTATGCAATAGCCACCTGCATCCCCCCAGCCTAAAGCTAACACTGCACTTCAAATCACTATCAAAGGAGCACAAAGTCTTTGGAAGACTGATCCAATGTCATACAGGCCATTGCTACATGGGTGAGTACTACAACTGCTTTGTACCATCCAAGAATGCTGACTGCCCATGTGGAGAACACCCCCAGACATGCAAACACATCATATGAGAATGTCACTGATATGAATGCTACTGGGAGACCCTACAAAACATATCCTGAGACATATCCCTACCTGAAATACTAGGTACCAAAGAAGGAATTGAGGCACTCACACTTCCTCAAGGAATTGGGAGCATTCACAAAGACAGGAAAATACTGCAATAACCAGGAGAAACCCAATGATGGAATAGAACCAGAAAAAGGAGAGGAGGAGGAAGAGGAAAAGGATGATGACATAGATGAAGACTACAGATGAGAGAATGCACAATCAAGCAGGCCAGGGAGAGCCCAAAACCAAGCCCACAAAACACAAGACCTGCTGATACCACCAACAATGACACCCCCAACCAGCTGTTCTCCCACCACTGTTAAGACAGCTCACAGACCCACACTACTCAAGCTTCCAAAGAAGTGCCTGCTACTGCACACACCACCATGCAATGGAGTCTACCAACTCAGAAATAACATCTACAACTCAACAGCATGAACACAACCACTACAGAAGTTAAAAGGGAGATAAGGCCTATCATAAATTCAGGGGCCACCATGTCTCAGTAGATAGCATACTTGTAGTGGGATATAAATGCAGAAATTTTTTTAAAAAAAACCCTCCCATGCAGTCATGGGAATTAATTTTCACACAACTGTACAGGGGCTTCAACCTACAATAATGTTTCAACAACTTACAAAGAATTTGGAATGCCAATATCTATAATATTTATCCCATAGCTATTCACAATGTTAACTTGAGAAATTTCAAGCACCTTTTTTGGATTATTTTTATGTATTTTCATGCACTATCACACTCAAAGCTCAGTTTGTTCTGCCTAAAAGGCTTAAAGCTGACAAGTTTTTACAATTTTCTCTGCATAATACAATAACATTCAGCATGGAAATTTTTTCCAAACTACATAAGGTAATTGAAATAATATTTAAAATGACAATGACCTAAACATTATTGCTTAAGTGCTCATTGAGTTGTTTGAATTTTGACTTTACTCTACAGTTGAAGCTCCTGTTGGGTAGTGGGAAGCTCAAATTCTCAAAGACCATACAGGAGGAGTTGATCTGGCAAAATTTTCAAGTGCCTCTTGGTATGTACCAAAAAAAGACTTGATTGGCACTGTACCTGAGTGATAGATTACCAGAACACTGACCTTGAAACTATACATATTAGCATTGACACTGTCATGGCATGTGCCTACTTTTTCCCTCTACCTTCATTATCAATCCCCCATCAAAGCTACCCTCATCATGTCCAGCTTCTTTAAACATGCACAGAACATAATTGCAAACAACAATACTTTCAACTCTGCAGACAGAAACCAGGTAAGTAGTTTTTCAACATCTGCAGTCTGACAATGTGATACAGAATACTGAGCTATACTAGATCAATTACCATAACCAGACCATCAATTTTCAAGTCCAGGCTCCTTGGACTGAGGTGTTGACTTCCTTACCCAACCTTTTGTTGAAGTCAAAATCCAGTGTCTTCTTCACAAGGCAAGAAGCATATCTTCAAGCTTTGAAGAGTCACTTTTGTCTGCAGGATGTCAATGAATTTAAAAACAAGCACTATCACTGCAGACACTGCCCTATAATCTCACTGATTTAGGTTCAAATAAACAGTGAATAATATTAAAATAACTTCACCCTGTATCTAGCAGATATCTCCTGGATTAATTTAAAATAAGATCTGCAATAAATTTGATATTTATCTGCCAGATTTATTTTAAATTAATCCTTAATATAGCCATCATAGAAATCAGGAACAAATTTATAGTAGGATCAACATTAATGCTCCAGATTAGATAGTGAATATAACATGAATAAATACATTGGATATAGTTGCAATGTATTCCTTATTAATCCACCAGATACATTGTGGATTTATTGATTCATGTGATTTCCATGTGACATATATCACCATTATCTCCTTAGTTAGACTGGGGAAGTGCATCTACCAGGCAGCACTAGCCCTTGTTGTATGCAAGTCAACACTACATTTGTAGCTAATTGTAGTGCTAACATCTATCATTATTATTTTGACAGTGAAAAGAGTGTTAGTTGTAAATCAAACATAGGCAGCAGAGGCTCTACTTAGTACAGTGGAGGCAGTGCACCTACTCCAGAGGCATGCCTATAGTGCCACCACAATTTTCACATTTGATTTGATACTATTTGTCCCCTGCTCCAAAACTAAACCAAGGCAGGGAACACAAAAAAACTGAAGTGGTCTATTGTTCCTTAATTAGCTGTAAGGCATTCAGGATTCCAGAATATTTCAACACATCAGCATCACATCCATATGAGTATATGACCAACTGAGAAGATAACAGTGATTATAGGTCACATGGAAATCACATGAATCAATTGGCAGATAAATATCAAATTTATTGTAGATCACATTTCAAATTAATTCAAGAGATATCCAGTAGATATAGGGCAAAGTTATTTAATATTATTCACTATTTATTCAAACCTAAATCAGCAGGGTTATAGGGCAGCATCCATGGTGTATTTTCTTCTCCAAGGAATGGGAGGCATTGGAAAGACTCAGATACACCCTTATAAAAGTTACAGACCAAGGCTTATGGGATAATAATTTCTGCCAAGGCATTAAAGTCTTGCTTGAATTCTCATTGATAAAAAGAAGCTTCTTTAGCAATGTTCACTCTGTTCATCCATTGGTACATTGTTGGAGTAGGGATCATATGCTGAAATCTGAGCAGCAATACAACTGCTTTCAAGCAAGGACTTTATTATCTTCTGCAATCACATTGCAAACTCAAACTCAATATTTTCTGTTCAACAAATCCTTCTGTTACATATCAAAGCTAATGACCAACATGCTGCTAAACTTTATCTTGAGAAGACATACTACAATGATGAATTTGTAAGACTTGCCATGGTATTCAGTGAAAATGGCCAATTGAAAGAAGTGCTGAAGCTGCAACTCTATGCATTAGATAAAAAGATGTTATATCTATGATCTCTCCTGATATCTTCTGACACTTTCCAACTCTATGATATGATTTCCTGCTATGCTTCTGACAATTTCCACCTGTTTCCATTTCATTGCTAATCTCTGAACTATTGTCTTTATTATTGAACTCTCATGATACAATTACTGGCTCCAAGTCTTTTGAATTCACTTCTCACTCTCTGACCCCTTCTGACCTGTCTTCTAGTTGACTTACCTCAACTAGTCTTATCTCACCCTTGGCACTGGACTTGACTCTAGTTGTCAATATCTTGTTCACCTCTGATACATTTCCAACACTGGTAATTATCTTCTGCCATGTGGACCACTCACTTAAGCTAGAACCCACAAAAACTGGAAGGGTGCAGCACATAAGCTGAAGCTAACAGTTCTTATCTTTAGTGTTACAGTCAGAAATCCTTCCAACTATACTTCTGACATTTTTCTGACATAGTGCTATTGTTACCTATGACCTCTAGTCCCTAGTCTCCCTTTTGGAATAAAGATCTGACATCCTGATAGTGTTGCCCTAACAGGATGCAAGAAAAAAATGCCCAGACCTGAGCATCCAGGTACACTATCAAGCATGTCAAATTTGGCTAACACATATGCAGATATAGGGTAATTACAGAAAGCTCAAGAATTAGAAATTAAAGGACTAAAGACAAGAAACAGAACTCTTGGCCATGAGCATCCACATACAATATTAAATATGGGAAATTTGGCTACCATATATGCAGATATGGGTAAATTAGATTCTGGAGTTGGAGATTCATGTCCTGACTATAAGAAACAGAACAGTTGGCCCAAACCATTCACTTACAAGGTTAAGCATGGAAAATCTAGTTGTAACATACTCAGATCTGGGACAACATGAGAAAACAGAAGAGCTTCAGCAGTTGTTGTTCCAAACAGAGGGAAAAAGAATAACAATAGCTGACTACTTATGTCCATTATGTATCATAAGCCTTTATAGTGTACAATTCACCCCAATACATGACAGCCAAAACCAAAACCAAAACCAAAAAGAGTGGTGACAGTAGGTGAATTGAATTCGTAATTATATTCATTAAGGAGTGGAGCCAGTATATAGCCATCGTGGGACATCAACTGGGACAGGAAAAGGATAGTGACGGTATGCGTAGAGACGGGAGAGGCAATCCATGCAAGATCAAGGGCAGGAAGTAGATAATTGAAGGGGAGGGGAGGGCATCATGCTATGTTATACAACAGCCGATTTGAGAGAATGGAATATAAAAAACAAGCCATCAAAGGATGAGAAAGAAAAGTAACGAGAAAAACTAAGACCATGGTTCAACTGCCACCAAGACCAGAAGAAAATCTAGTCCCGTCCCATCTCACGGCAATCCATCAAGCAGCCTGCCTGCGCAACCTGGTCAACCTAGTCCTGTCGCTCGTTAAGTGTTCGTGGAAAATCTCGAGACCAGAACCGCAAGCGCTATAAGCGCACACCATCGCCATTTCTCCAGGAGCACCTGCCGCCAGGTTGTCGTTGGCCACCCGGTACCGGCTCCAGTACCCGCACCGGTCCCCGTCCCCGATCCAGGCCCCGAGGGGTTCCGGGTCGGGTTCGCCGATGTCTCCTCGGGCTTCCCACTCTGTCCCGATCGCAGGGTATCGGTATTAAAAACAACACGGTTGGTAGGGAGTGAGCTGGGCTGTGAGGTAGTAGATGTGGACTGGGAGGGGGAGAGCGATGATGCTGCAGAAGGTGCTGGTTCGACTGTCGAGGGCTTCCCGCGCTCCTTTTCGCCCATGTTCGGTAGTTCTCTTAGCTGCGGTACACAGTACTAAGGGGTGGACGTCAGTAACCAATGATCATGAACAGTAGCGAGACGGCATATTGAAAACGGCCGAATCAGTAAACCAGTGTCCCCACATATCAGCATCAGCGCGGGCTATCTCCGACACAGGTTGTCCACACCGCCGATACGGAGAATGATATGCGGGGAAACAAAAGGGAAACGCCCATAGATTAGGTGATCACCGGATTAAACGCCGGCAAAAGCGAACGTGTGCACGGACCCCAATCCAGTGTTGCTGGCATTTGGACAATCGTGGACATGATGACACGGGCGGAGCTGAGGGTGCTGTGAAGCACCTCAACCGCCCACAGCGTAAAACCATCGTTGAAGCGTTAATAAAGAAGGAAACGGAGCTCACCTCAGGGAACGCGTCCCTAAACCTCGGCTGACCCAAATTCCATGCATGACTGCGAGAGGCAAACGCGCGCTTGTGAGCGTCGGAGGAGGTAACGGAGCCTGTGGTCATCTCATCGGAGAGCATGAAGGAAAGAAGTCCGGTAAGACTGGATGAAGGGACGAAGGGTCAGCGAGGGTCAGATCTCAGGGTGATAGGGTCGAGAAGTAGGTTGCATGCATGCAGGGAGCAGCGATCGTGAGCAAAGCAAGAACATGATTGGTGGCGAAGAGTATTAGAGGTTGGTGGTGGGAGAAAAGTACTCACATAGTTGCTACGCTCCATGCAGGATTCCACTGTCGGGGAGGCGGGGTTTGGTCAGCATCCGTGTCATACGTCAAAAACAACGGCAGAGCCACTCACCGATCCCGGATGAAAATCAGACATCGAGAAGCAAATCTTTCTGTCAGGTTGGAACCGCCCGGAGGGGGTGAACATCTGCACCAACATTCAACTGAGATGACGTCGCCGGGACAATATGCAGAGAGTACAACACGAACCTTGATGCCTGGAGGCTTGAATGGGTATTCCGAGGGGAATAGAAGTACTCCATGGTATTCTCCTCCAGAAAATGGCGAGTCGGGGGGTCCATGCTGTAGCAACCAAGGTATCAGTGGTTTCCCGGGCGAATGGCTGACAGTAAGATACGTACGATAAGGAAGTTCCCTGCAGAACCACGGTTGCTTCAGCTCCAGGTAGGACAGCATTCGGTAAACCATGCCAACGTACAGGTTAAGATGTTCTTTTCATCTGGCGCTGCCCAAACGAATGGCGGCGGCTCCCTCTGCATGGCGACATATTCCTTAGTGAGCTGTATCGGCGATAGTAAGTTCGCTGTGGGCCCCAATGAGTCATGTTGAGTAAGTAACGTACACGTTTCTGCGCAGCTTTGCTAGCCATTGAGCTTGGAGTTTAAGACGAAGGAGGACGGAAGTGGAGGTTAGGAGCAGGCGAGGATTGAGTTGACAGGCGCAAACAAACGTGACAAACGCCCAGCAACGAGAATAGGCGTGGGAATATCCGCGCTCCTGACTGAGGCTATGCGGTTACTATCGCTGGCGTCGTCGTGGACGGCTTGCTTTAATTTTTATGCTTGCAGTCTCAAGGAATGAAAAGCTTGCAATGCATATCGAAGAATGCTCTTAATGCTCTTATACTGGCGGTATGAATGCCTTGTTGTTCTTCAAGAGTCAGACTGCGGTTCTATTTCAGTCACCACAGACCAATGCTACTATTTAAGTAAGTTATCGCCTTCAAAAAGGTTGATGCATCTACTTCATCCTCTTCAAGCAGCCACATTTGGCTCGTTACTACGCCGCCACATTCGCTATCCCAATGGCAACGAATAACTGTTTTACTCTTCCCCGGCGTCCTTGCTTTACCCTCTCGATATTGCTGGATCTTGACATCTTTAACATTGGACGCCTGACCCTTCAAACGCCGCTGGTGAACGCCCTTTATGCACGTGAATACGTGGCAGGTGCTGATCCATGACTGAGTAAGCCCAGTGCTGCCCAATTCCGCCTCCATTTCCAAGTCGGAGAAATCCTCTTAACTTCGAGAAGCACTGAGGCCTTCTCGTGGCGTGGGAGCTGGTGGACACACGCTGGATATACACCTTGTGGGCGCACAGATGTCCTTCCATGGGACCAGCGCACCTAATTTAACTCAGTGTGGGTCCATAGTAGCGAGCCGCAATGGCTTTCATCGTTCCGGCACATGGGATTTTATCCTGTTTTTTATTATTGACCGATCATTTGATAGGGTGATAGAGGAGGATACAACCGCATAGAGAAATTCGCCGTGGACAAGGTTTCCATCGAAGTGAGCGCCATTCAGTTATTGGCCGCAAGCTCTCAGGCCGTGATCCTCAGAGCCTCACCAAAGTACATGATCGACACACAAGCGAGGCTCCTCGGCCCCGAAGTGCATCTCAGGTTTAAGGGTTTCTAATCTTAATCAAGGATAATCACCTTTCACACTTCCTCTGCGTTTGTCCGAGATCAGGACTTGCCAATCGTACAAGCGCACATATATAGCTAGCCGGGTTTGCCGAGAAGAGGACGGGGATTAGTTATTTTACCTCGTTTGAAGACCGTGTAGATTTTATCCTTAGCACAACAGGGGGTGTTTTATTCTAATCGAAAGTGAGATGATATGATGATTCCTGTCGTCGACAGTAGTGTGAAATCGCGATGCGGAATGTCACAGGCGCCTAAATCACCGTCTTCCCGTCAAATGACATAAAAAGCTCTTATTTATTATTGAAGATCACCATAACACAATACAAGCATGATTTTTGTCTGTATCACCAGAAGCTGTGAGTACTCTTTGTTCTTGCCTGGTGAAGAAATAATTACAAGCACACGCGTACTCGAATGCATATAAGAGTACCTGTATTAAGTACTACTATAATGCCAATTTTTATTTCATGATCTATACCCATAGCAGTGACTCCCTACTACGAAGGCACCGCAACAGATAACAAACTCCCAGTAGCTCATAGTCATAAGCTTCATATAGCGTCTTTCTTCATCAGAAATCTTCAAGAGCGATATTTTAGTGTTCTATAGCTATCGGAACCTGGTGTGGGTCTTGATATCAAAATTCCTTAGGCTCTAGGCGTTCATCCACATGTAGAATTTAAATACTCAAATAGAATGTTAGAATACTTTTCATTCTTGCTTTTTCCTTATTTCATTTCAAGACTCTTCAGATTTCCTGAATGGCTGTATGAGATCCTATCTGCTAAACAAAACTATAATCGAGATATTACAAGTTCATGTTTCCTTCGTGTCTAATCCTCGACCGCCGTAGCTGGCTCTCAACTAGAGAAGCTTAAATATTCTCGACAAAGATGTTTGAACAAACAGGTGGCCATATACTTATCGGACAGAAAAATAAAGCTTCCAATTCTAAATTGGATGAAGCGCTGGGGCCAACGTAGGGCCCAAGACCTTCGCGTCACAACAGAAACTTATTAGCATGATGCTCTAACCAACTTAACTAGTTGGCCATAAGAAACTGAAATACCAGTTGAACAGTCAGGCAATCTAAGCTTTCCAAACCAACCTGCGGCTTGTTTGAGAATGGAATTCATATTCACGAAAAAGAGTAATGCAAGGCCTTAACTTGCAAATTTATAACTTCTAGGTGTTCAACTTCAAAAGTGCCATGCATGCAGCATAATCATACTAAAAATATGCTCATAGCCAGTGTGGGGATCGAATCCTAGACCTTCGCGTAACAACTTATCTGTACTAGCACAACACTCTAACCAACTGAGCTAGTCAGCCTACATGGCTTTGAACGCAATTAGTAATAGGACTTCAGAGGTCATCCTACAAGGCCATACTAAAACGTATTTCAACTTGCTTGACAAGGTCCCACAGCCACCTATCAACAACCGTCACGTCACAATAACGGAGACACAGCCCGCAAACTACCCTTTCAAGTCTCTGCCAGGCTCGAGCTACAGATGAGTAAATAAGCCAAAAGAACAATTTTTTTTTTCTTCACCCTGTGCTGCGAGGAGCTAACCTTCGGCTGGCTCCTCGCATCACGGGCAACAGCTCTAGTCTTATTTTGTTTTGAAGTTACTCCGTTGTGTGCTCCAAAGAGCCTCGATTTTTTTGCTATTCCCGTCCGAAGCAAGGTTCTAATTGCCGTTTGCAACAATCTCTGATATTAGAGGGAGAACGGCGGATACGAGGCCGCTGGAAAGGGTGACAAGGGTGACCAGTCCTATGGCGGGCATGTCTATTTGAGGATAGCTACATAGTAGTACACTCATTTGTCCCACGGTTCACCTTGCTGTTCGTGTTACACTGCTCAGCCTCAGTCTGCTTTAGGCCCTCAGCGCCACTGCTTCAAGTTACTACACTCGCGTCCGCTGTCTCAACGTCAAGATACACCACTTAGGTCGTGATTCAATAGCACTTTAATCGAACATACGGTTATTCCACTGGAACATGACCAGAACTCGATCTACGGACTTTTAACCTTCCTGGTTTTGCTGAGCGCGGAGGCATAGCATACTTTGTTGCATTTTCAAATTCTCGGTCACTCGATGCCGTTGTGATATAAGCTCTCAGATTTACTCTGGTCGGTACATCTTCCTTCTGAAAATTGGCAGGGACTCTCATATGTTTTAAGTTAAGTAACTTAAGTTGAGCCCGAGCACTCCTAGGTAACCACCAGGTACTCTGTTCTGAGACATACTTTAGATTCTGAAAGCCCTATCATCTTAAGGGACCCTATCTATCCTCGGTATATGTTTGCTTCTATGGCAGAAAAGATATTCATGATTGTAAGCAGAACCCGACCAACTGCTGTCGAAAGAAATCACGCATCCAGCAATACCTTGATATTAATTGTCGGCCACCTCTATCCCTGTGCATCCTCGCAACTTTCGCTATGCCTGGGCGAAACTCACCTCGTGTATGGCGCGAGGATTACGTCAAGCGTTCACGGTAAACTGCTAGGATTCAACGGCAAAAGACCCAAGGTCTTTCGGTATTTTGGCAGCGAAGATCTTCATGTTGATTGTCATTTTCGCTAGACAGTCCTTAATGCTGCTTATGATCGCAAACGCACGTTTTACGACACTTTCAACGCATTATCAGTAACGAAGAGCTGCGCAGTAAACACTACACTTACGAATTTCCAGAAGAGCATCTTATCGCCAATAACATCGGCTGCTATCGTGAGCCTAGCGCGTATTCCTGGATACATCCTAGGCATGTCAGAAGGGCCCCTGATAAGAAGTCGGCGTGTTCCTAGCATGCTCTACGTGTGTGGGTGCATAGGCGGGCGTGAATGTGTGTGGACGGTGCCTTCATGTAAGTGATGGTTGTTCCAACGAGCACGCACACAGAGACTTTTGATGAAGTGTGCAGAAACGACCGTTCCGGTTGAGATGAACACAATATTCTCGAGCTCTGCGTACATATGACTACTTCTAGGACATGGAATTCATGCAATTGAGATGGCCAAGCTTGTCAACTAAGCGCTACTCGCCCTTACGCTGTGGAATCGCTGGTGTGACATTGTCATCTGAATAGAATAGAAGAGTGCCGCAGCCATTAAATCCTGGAGTCAGATACCATCGAGCTCTGCAGATACACCGTTACTATGATGAACCTTGAAGGGGCCGAATCCGAGTTAATAGTTTGCTTCGATATCCTCTGCTACACGAAGCGCGCTTACTTTCAAGTGTTTTTGCTACATCCCGGCACAATCGGTCTCCCAGCCTACTTTTGTATGAGTAGAAAGAGCACCATCTATGGATTGTTTACCAGCAGTGTAGCAAGAGGAGAGCCGAGGGACACCCAGCTCAAAGTGTTTCGTTGTGATCTAAGGGGTGGGAAGCCATCTCTATATTCAAGCTGCTGGCTCAAGCTACTCTTGTGAGGGATCGGAACAACATTTTCCGGTAAGTCGGGAATCTGCAATCCGCAATGACGTCGTGATTCATAGACTTTGTTTGTCAACCATATGACAAGATCAACCCGGGCTTGACCCAGGCGATAGCTACTTAGCCACCTGTTTTTAATGTATCACTCCGCTGGCAGGGGTATGTAAGCGCTAATCCAGGTTATTGTGACGAACTCAATTTTGCAGAACAAGAGCAGCAGTAACACATCAAAGTTGACTCACCTTTGCTCTGCGTCAAGTTTCAGATATCGGAAAGAAAAAATCAATAGTTGACCCTTGAACTTTGAACTATGTCTGTATGAGCACATGTAATGGTAGTAGTGGGAGCATGCGATCTCAAACGCTCGAGCGCCTATTGTTTAAGGAAGACGGTACACACGGTGGCTGATGTACGGCAACACGGCCTCAAACATCCCCTCCCGCCCCACATCATTCACTTCTCCGTTCATCCACGGGCGTCGGGTGTGCAGCATCCTAACGGCATTCGTGACAGCTTCCATCGCTACTGAAGACTGCGGCACGTGGTTCTCATGCTTTTAATGGACAGCAGCATTGCCAGCTTCTCACCATTATACCGACCCATCAGGCGCAAAAGAGTCAATGCTGTCCAAGGAGGCGTTGATTTGATTGGTGTTGATAGGCGTTGATGTCTTTGTGCCCGTCGCTTACAGCAGTTCTATTTTCATAAACCCTGGCGACTATGACAAGTTCCAGAAGTGTAAGCTATCTCAGTTAGTATGAAGCTGTATGGACAAATCTAGCGTTCTTTAGTTTGATACTAAAACTTCAAGTGACTAACCTTGACGCACCTAGCAAGACAAAAAGCAACACTCCGTCAACTCCTTTGTATGCATCCTCTAATACCCCACCATCTACAAGCCAGACATCCACTTCCTCGCTTCGCATCCACCCAGTTTCTGCAAAGAAATGACGCAAGTAGAAGATAACGCCAGTCAAGGTGTGTTTTTCGGTTCTCGCAAGCATAATTACTAAAGCTTATCGAAATTCCCTGTATGCAGGCCCATCTATACCTGCCGATGCACCTACAACTGTCGACGCCTCTACAACTGCCGACGCCTCTACAACTGCCGACGCCTCTATGGATACCGACGCGTTAACCTCCGGAACTTCGTCCGCAGACGCGTCTCCCCCTTCATCTGCCAGGGGATACTATGGTGCCATCCCAGAGCCACTCCCTCCCACACCCAAGCTTGTTCTGCACGATAGTCTTCTTGGACGTGTAGGCCGCCAACCTATACCGTTCCCGCCCGTAAGCGAGAATACACGTACGGCTCTCGCGACAGAGCCAGCAACGAAGAAACCACTTCATATCCGCGTTGATATCTCGGAGGTTATTACTGTGCATCCAGCGGCCCCAGAAATGGGGATAACAGTCGCTGATGTGTTGGAGGCTATCCTCCGCCATCCTCAGGGCATCTTGCAGCCCGGCCCATCCGAGGGCAATTTTAGTGATCTTGTTGACGAGGAAGGAGAAAGCGTGTCTTCATCGTGGCTATGGAAGGGTCTCTTTCCCAGCGGAGAGGGAAACGACATCTGGATGCTAAATGTTGAAGAAACAATTGCTTAATCGTAACCTTGCACACCCATGGATGCACTCCCTTTCTAAGACCAGTACATTCGTCTGTACGAGAGCACAGGAAGAAGAGGTGTTGCATGCCGAGAGGGGAGGGACGCCAGGACCTACGGCGATAATCGGAGGAAAGAAGGCGGCGAGGGGTAAATCGGTCAGTGATGAAGGCTCAGTGAGCCGATCCTATGATGGCGAGGAGTGATGGTATTGAGAATACCACCACAAGATCTTCAGAAGCCTTCTTTACTGAGTGCCATGTTTTGGACTCTAATTGCGATGTTTGATGTGTCGAGATAGTAGTAATCAATGAGGGCAATGCAGGTTTGGTCCGTCATCGCTTTGCCCGTGGAGAAAAAGTGACAGTCAAAGATATCGGGAAAGGTGAAGACGCAATCCATATCGAGGTCTTTCACTCTTCTTTGCTTAGCGATTAACATGAGTAGATGGTGAAGTATGAATGCAAGAATAACTTACCTCCTGTGACACCTGCAGTCTGTCATGAAAAGCCATGTATAGACGCTGAAGATTCACGATCCTAACAGCGAAATCCAGATATTAAATTGAGCTATGGGTTGTCTTCTGGAAAAAGGAAACATAAAAATGAACAAAGACCTTCACAGTAGAAGATCAATAAGCGCACCAGTGCAACATGCTAGATCATGATACAAATTCAAATGACTCACAAACTCCTGTGAAAAATAAAGAAATGTAAGTGCTCCGCTATCCACTCGTTACAAATGCCAGAAGCGAGTCCGACACGGGTCGATGTTTGATTGAAGAGTTCCTACGTTCCCGACCACCATCATAATGCACTCCAAGGCAAAACATAAACATCACCGCAAGCGCTCAACTGAAGCTAGTCGCTAATTTATCACGTCGCAGAATCGCAACACTAAATGCAAAATTAGAATAAGCAACAATTCATCAGATATCTTACATGTCACAAGCAGTCATGGGGTATCGAGGAATACTTGCCAACACACCGTGATACCGGACATCACAATCCACTTCCCTATCGCGTCCCTCCCAGGCCGAGTGAGGCATCAGGAGTCCTGCAGCGCCGCTCCAGCACCCCGTCGCCACCCATCCCCATACTACCTGCGATACCCCCCTCCTCTACCCCCCTTCCTCTGTGCTTCCTGCTTTTTCTTCCGTTCCCTTTCCTCCTCCTTCGCGCGTGCCCCCCGCTGCCGCGGATCGATGACCTCATAGTCCCTCTCCGCCTTGATCACCTCCTCCATGTTGCCCTTCGGGAAGTGTAGCGCATGGCTCATGAACCCGCGGTCATCGTCCACCTCCATGCCTTCTTCTACGTCAACTGCTGCCGCACCAGCCTCGGTGGTCTCCCCCGCCTCTTCTCTGCCTTCGGGCTCCTCCGGCTCATCGTCAACGAGCATAGAGCCCTGCAACTTCCCACGGAAGCTGCTCAGCGCAGCCAGAACGTCGCTCTCGTCCTTCCTCTTCCCCTCCTTCCCCTTCTTGTGTAGCCCTCGGCCCTTCGAGTACTTCGCGAGCTCTTCTTCCAGATACGACTTTTTAGGCTTCTTTTTTGACGGCTCATCGTCGCTGGCGTTGCCATCTCGTCGCTTCGAGAGCTTCCGGATTTCAGCTTCCATCTTCTCGATCTCTGCTCGGCGGGAGTTCCTGGTGAATAGAATAGAGGATGAGTAGGAGGTGGGTGAAAGGCGAATAGAATGCTTACTCTCCAGCTGACTGCTCTTTCGCGTGTTTCTCTCGGATTTTGGTGATATCTACATCGTCCTTTTCCTTTGTCTTCGACGGCTTTGATGGCTGGATGTAGCGAGTATACGTTATTTCATATGTTGAAAAAAATTATACGAATAGACATACCTTATCCTCCCTCGACGCTTCTGGCTCTTCACTGGCCTTCGCACGAGAAGGAGCAGCCTGAGAAACAAAATCCGGAACGACAGTCACTGCCTGTGGATTGTCCACCACTATAGAATATTAAACTGCAGAGCATATGTCACATAACAAGGGATACATACGATCTGGCCGGAATATAGCCTTCTTTTTGAAAACAACAGGCTCATTCTCTTCTGTTGCGTCTTCGTCTGCACCGAAGCTTAGCAGCTTAACGTTCCTGAAACAACCGGGCGGATAAGCGAATCTGCGTTGTTGATTATGAATGGAACGTACTTCTTCGCGCCCTTTCTTCTCTCAGCCTCTTCTCGTTCTCGCTGTGCCTCTTCCCTTGCCTTTTGTTGCACCCGTTTCTCAGCTGCTGTTATTCGAGGTACGATGTCGTCGAAAGGGTTGTCGACTATTCGGATACTCTTGATTTTAGGTGGACTGGAGATGTGTCCGGGTCAATGGAGCAAAGCACATAGACAAGCATAGGACGCACTATACTGGTCGCTCATTTTCTCCGATCTCTGAACAAGGAGTTGACGTCAGCTGCTAGTGATGATTACAAGCAACATGGCTTACCCATTTCCCCGATTTTCATGACATCTTAATTTTGAGGGTCAGCAAAGGATCAAATGCATTACATGTAGCACGTACTATACACTGTATCTCCCATACATCTACCGAAGAGTGTATGTTTCCCGTGTAGCTCATCCGCTCGGTCTTAAACAAGAATAAGCTTCTCTGAAAGAGCGAAAACAGAACAAGGACATAGTAAATACCTAGCGTGATGAAGAACTGAGAATCATTTGAGTTCTTAGATCCATTGTTTGCCATTGCTACCAACCCTCGATGCGCGAACCTTAGCCGAGGATGAATCTCATCTTCAAATGGCTCTGCAAGAGGTCACTAGGTCAGCGTTCAGGATCGGAGTGCAAAGCCACAGAAGCGCACCTCCATAGAAAGATTCTCCACCACCTCCCGTTCCTGTCCTGTCTCCAGTTTGCACGAGGAACCCTGGTACAATACTTCAAAGAGCTTAATACCGTGAATTTCTTGTCGACTGGGATTGCTCACCGATGGAAAATAACCCCGTCATAGTACCCTGATGGAATAAAGATAAACTCAGAATACTGAACACAGAATATGAGGAGAAACTTACAGACCCTCCATTGCCAGCGCTATGAAGTTTCGACATGCTTTCGGTGTTTCCTGTTGATGGTATTTGAGTGCCAAAATAATCATTAGCGGACAAAACTGAACCTTTGACCAGAGTTCGATATCGATCTCTCCAGCTGTTGTCTCGATGATAACCCGACCATTAGTGGGAAGAGCCATGGGCGAATAAGTTCAGTGGCTTAAGTTCCACTTTAGCTGCACCACGCACCCTAAATCTAGCGTGACGCATACACTTATCCCATCACGTGAGCAGCGCGTTCTCGTGTCACGATGACGATTCAGCCTGAGTGCATTTGACAGCTTCACTGCCGTGTCGACTAAGTTCTTAGAGCTACCGCTGTTTTGATAAATGCAAGCTGAAATTTGAGTGCTTGGGCTATTTATGCTAGTAAAATTTTCCATGAGTATATATATGTGGAACACGATGGTATGTCAGTATGTCTAAATTATAAGCACACAAACATCACTTTAACTGCTTGGGTTATCATTTACAAAGGTTCTCGAAAGCATAGTCATTGCTACCCATTTTATATTCATAAATAATACTATGTGTCAGTGACTGAAAGTTCTAGGTGAGAGGAATGATAGTTGGTATGACCAAGTGTGGTTCCAAATCTGCACAACACTGACAAAAATCTGCCAGGATCGACCTACTCGGATGCCAAATGTTGACTGAGCAGACAAATCAGCACAGGTCTATCAATGGCTGCATTTCAAGAGACTCCTTAATCAGGATATTATTAAACAACACATCCGAGTATCTGGCTATGGGAGAGGGATTGTCGTACAGCAGGCTGCAGCTTCTTTGCCTACCGCAGCTTCCGGCGGGCGAGTTGCGTAAACCTCAGACACTGGACAAGGGTCGAAGAGCATTAACAAATGATAATATTTCGTATACATAATAGATACAAGAAAGTAGTAGTATATAACAGTACGACGGGATTGGGATCAATAATAACGGTTCAAGCGCTCCAAAGCTTTGTCCTAAATAGATGGGGATACGCATTGAATTTTCACCGCACTGGCACCTATCGTGACACCACCAAGAGTCTTCCTCGGGCTTACGCTCGCGCTCCGTCTTGCCTTACTCTCTTCCAACTTCTTCTTTATCTTCGCTCTCCAAGCGTCCCAAAGCT
>JASFDH010000725.1:0-20067 GCA_036937195.1 Nidularia pulvinata
GGGACTGCATCCTGTGCGTGCGTGGGGGAGTGTGGTAGTAGAGACTATGAATAGTGTAGTGTCCTGTCCTGTCCTGTGCGTCCTGATGGTCGTCTCAGCCAGACATGAGCGACGTTGTAACGGTAAAGCAATGAGAATGAGAGCGAACGTCACTTTGCCCCGTCACACCGCTTTTTGCGCTACCTGGGCGCACGCCAAGACCTGCCTGATCATCATGAAACTGCAATCACTGCAACACATTCCACAATGCAGTGTCGGCTCGATGCCAAAGTAGATTGTGCAGTCTACACTGTACGAACTCAACTAGAGCTACATACATCGTATCCCCATGTCTGTTCGACTCGGGCTCCAGCCGTTTTCCGGTATTCATTTAACGACACCCATTTTCTAGATATATCTAGGACCTCAAACCCAAGCCTACAGCTCACCAAATACCAGCTCGGAGCAGAGTGGCTTATGCAAGGATGCAGAGCTATATCAATCACCTACGCCTGTTCGACTCATGTCGAAGACCCTAGTATTTTTCAGCATAGATACTGACGTGTCTCCAGCAGACTCAAATCCATGCTCACTCTTCTACCCAACATCGGCTCGGTGGCAGAATGGTTGATGCGGGGATGGGGTATTCCAACAAATGGAACTATAAATGCATATCCCTGATGCCTGTTCGACTCAGGCTCGAGCCTCATCGTTAGCTGTGCTCGAAGACTTTTCTTTTCACTGTCTACAACTAGTGTACTTTTGGCACACCTCAAATCCAAGCTCACTTCCCTACCCAATACCGGCTCAGTGGCAGAGTGGATTATGCAGGGGTGCGGACTACATTGTCGTCCAAGAAAAAGAACGATCTCATATCCCAGATGCCTGTTCGATTCAGGCTTGAGCCTTGCAAACTAGGTAAATATCTTGTTAACATATTTCCAACACGTCTCAGATCCAAATTCACTTCAATATCGGCTCGACGGCAGAGTAGTATGCGATGTAGCAACAAAGTTACCCATACAAATCTCCCATGAAGCTACATCGATCCCCAACGCCTGTTCGATTCAGACTCGAGCCTTAAACCTCATTCGTACTCGTTTTTTAACACATGTCCAGCAGAGCTCAAACCCAAGCTCACTTCCCTACCGAATATACCGGCTCGATAGTGGAGTGGTATGTAGAGATGCAGAATGCTGGAGCAAACAGGTGCACATCCACATTCTTCGCATTTCCCCACGCCTGTTCGACTCAGGCTCGGGTCTTACTTGCCCAGATTCACATTTTTCATCATAGATACTGACGTGTTTCCAGCACATGTCAAACTCAAATTCGACGGCAGAGTGGTAGAGATGCAGATATTTCTAGCATTATGGAACCCGGTATCGCCTCCTGTTCGACTCAGGCTCGAACCTTGGAGTTGGTGCAGAACACCCATTCGTTTTTTTCTAGGAATCTAGCATATTTCGAGTACACTCAGATGCAAGCTTACTTTCCAATCCAACGTCGGCCTGGCGATGGAATGGTGTGGAGGGATGCAGCATGATGCAAAACGAAGCTAGTGCGTATCCTAGGTGCCTATTCGACTCAGGCACAACTCGTGGCTGCCTACGGCTATTTGCTCGTCCCTTTCCACAATTACTAACCTATTCCCAACACACCTCAAACCCAAGCTCACTTCCCTACTGAATACCGGCTCGATGGCAGAGGGATATGCAGGGATACAGAGTCCACGAACTTCAAGACTATCTCGTGCTTGTTCGATTCAGGCTTCCCGCGGCCAGCTGTTCGCAAAGACTTTTCTTTTCGCTGATGTATTTTCGACACACCTCAAACCCAAGCTCACTTCCCAGCCTAGTATCGGCTCGATGGCAGAGTGGTATGCAGGGATGCAGTGTTCATGAATATCAGGACCATTTCGTATCCCAGACGCTTGTTCGACTCAGGCTCGAGCCTCTAAGGAATTCTCACCCAGTCACTCGCCTTTTTCTACAGTTACTAACGTACTCCTCAAACCCACATTCACCTCCCTACCGAATAACGGCTCAATGGTAGAGTGAATTATGCGGGGGATGCAGAGTGTGGACACCTTCGACAAGCTCGTAGTATCTGGACTGTTCACGCCCGTTCGGCTCAGGCTTGTCTCTTCAACTGTTCTTCTCATCTTAATAATAGTACATTTCCTCCATACACAATGTCGGCTCGATCGCAGAGTGGTATGCAGAGATGCAGGACACAGAATTCTGTGATCAACTTCGTATCCCAGACGTCTGTTCAATTCAGGCTCGAGCCTTATAGCTATATAGTTTCCATTCATTTTGCTCCTTTTCTGAAACGATTAACGTATTTCCAGCACACTTCAAACCCATACCCAGTTCTCTACGCGACTATCGGCTCGATGGCAGAGTGCAAGTATTAAAACTTCCGCACGAGTTGGTGGGCCCTGTATATTTAATCACCCTTGACTCGATTGCAAAATTTGTTTGATAAGATGCGGAGATTCATAGTACATTTTCTAATTCCGTGTACTTTGAGGACTATCAAAGTCTTATCAATATTTCAGGGTTCGATGCTGGTACAGAGATAGGCCCTATAACTGCAAAATACTGGAATCCATGTTACTTATGAAAGACGTAGTAAAGAAAAACGACCAGAACCGGCAATTTGAAGTTGTTGCGCTGTATTTGAAATTTTGTCGGCATGTTTACGGACTTTTAAAATACAATGTGCCGCTTCGGCTCGAGACTTCAAAATATCTTCAGTACTAGCCATGAATATCATGTGCAAAATATCCACCCCCGAAATCGGAAGATGCATATTTGCGGCTATTCAGATGATCTAAATAATACAAGCATCCACAATTGACAGTGGTGACTAGTAGGCAACAGACAAGAAATGGCTACTCCTTTTCAATCACAAAAAGCTATCGAAGCAAATTCAGCTGGAATTCAATACTCGGGAGATAAAAAGCGAGCTTACTTCACCACTAGAATCACTGCTGACATATAGCTTGCCATCTTCTCCAAAGGCAAGTCCTACAGGACGGATGCAACTGCCAGGGCAAGACGTGAGAGTTGTTGCTTGCACAACAAACGAGTAGCCAAGATCAGAGCCCGTAGGTTGTGACCCCAGAGGGAATGGGACGCTGTTAAGCCGGGGTATCAATGCACATTAAATTATAGAGAAAATGTCGACCAACCGTACAACTCCATATCCTGTCGGAGGGTTACGATTAAAAGACCCGTGGAAGGAAACAAATGCATCGCCCACTTGGGTCAATGGAAAGCTTTTGCTATTAAAATGAGGTGGAGGCGCATAAAATTTGATATCCAGAGGAACTGAATGAGCCTGATAGATAGTTAGGTCAAATGATGAAAGTTCGCAGATGGGGTTACATACCTGGAAGCTCAACGCAGGTGGGAGGTTGTTTGCCTTATTCTGGCACCAGGCATCGTCCCTGGTTGGATCCAAGTTCAAACTGAATTGATCTCCCCGTTTTTTGCCAATAAATTGGGGATCGCCAACGGGATCGGCTGCAGGATTCCATAAAGTGGTACAGTCAGGAAAACCGTAGGACTTCGGGGCTGCACTCGATGGGTTGGTGGGGTAAACCACGAATTCCAACTCATCAGCGGGGTTATCGTTAACGAAAGTAGGAGTTAGACCCGTAGCATTATCAATAGATGCGCCATTTTCTACCACATAAAGTGGCTTAAGCCCAGATACGCCAATGGCTGGGAACAGAGGAAACGCGAAGCCTGCGGGATTTCGGATCCCGTAGGCAAGAATTTCTCCAGAGGTCCAAGACAGAGGAACAGTCGGAATAACAGCACTAGGGAACACGAAACGACGGATTTGGGAGCGACCAGAGGCAGGATCCCGTGCGGTTACATCGATGTTTGTCTTTGGACCTGAAGCGATCAGAAGAGCAACGGTAGTGCCTGCGGAATTCTTCTCTAATTGTAGAGTATGAGTCGTCAAATCTGAGGAAATCGCAGATTTGTTCAGTGCTGCGAAGTAAGAACCATGGTAAAACACGTATATGCACCTCCATCTGGTGGAAGACCAGTCACCACCGTAGTTGGTGAAGCACCGGCGGGAATGGACTTTGTTATAGGGTCATAGTCGTACACAAGAGCATCGCTCGCAGAGCTAACGTACAATTTCGTCCCGTCCACTTGAATTCCCTGGGTAAGCAGCGCATTCTGCAAAACCACTGCACGTTCCCAGCCAGTAGCTGGGGAAATGACGGGGCTAAAGGCAGTTACTCCAAAACCCCTTTCAACCACGAGAAGGTTCTGATTTGAGTCAAAAGTAATGCCCCGCGGAGTTGTGAGATTAGAGAATAAGACATGGGCCGAAAAGCCAGGAGCTGATGTCACGGGAGCTTGGAACGGAATTCCTAAAGGTTGGAACGTCGCTGCTTTGACAGCTGCAGAAATCCCAACAATGATGGCGAAGAGCAACATTGTGAGGTGGAAGAGTAGGCGATGTGAGGATGTCAGCTTGCTTAAATACACAGCAACGTTCGAAACACAGCTGTCAGGCAGCTCACAGTTTGATCGCAACCTAATCAATCTATGATGAAATTCGCCAACCACCTACATATAAGTATATCACGGCCCTTAGAGTGCCTGTCAGGTGTTTCTCGAGTTTCCCATCTACTTTTGTGTGTACTCATCATGTACACTAAGTGAGAGTTTGGGCGTTCTTTAAATGTGCCATTTCAATGACTTGATAATTTCCTTAGGCTGTTATAACATTTCAAAGGATCTGTTAGCTAAAAATTGTTGTACTTCATACTTAGAAAATTCTTCGATGAAGGGAGCTTGGCCTAGAGTCTGAATTTCACAAACTTGGATTACAGTTAGCGTTCCTGGTACCTGGGGTATGCCAACAAAGTGGATACTTCCCATGGAAACTCCTTCCGGCCTGCATGGATACCCAGCAATCGTAAGTAGTCCCCTTAAGTTAGTCGAAGGCTCTGAATCCTAAATTTCACCTATAAAATTCTATTCCTAACAGCTGCTAACGCGAGAAGAGGTTGCTAAATGGAAACATTTACAAGGCGCTTAAAGTCATATCTTATCCGGCTGTTTCTCGGATTAATACTCTCTGGCTATGAATAATTAAAGATGGCGTCAACTTGAACTTTGTTATCGTTGTGAATCCAGTTATATACATATGTTTATTGAGTTTTTATACTACTAGATCTCTCACTTCTATAGTTAATCGAGCTGTTTAGCTTCTCATACACAGCAAGAAGTATTGAGCATGCTGCACTATACTTGCATGTCATATTATACTCACTGCATCTAGTGCCGTTGTCTACGGATAGATGATGCATGATGGTTCACTCAAATGGCCGCATCAAAATCACCGAGCATGTCAAAAATTCGTAACCGTCCATACTAAATAATCAGACAAAATTGCTTCACTACTTTTACCGCATCGGCTAATATTAGAGAATTCTTTGTCAAGAAATACAAAACAGTGTAGTATTGGAACTCACTCCTGTTCAAGCTTAAAATTCAGCAATGCTAAAAGGGCTTAGAAAAATTATGAAGAGAAGCAGATACAGTTATGTCATGGGATGTCATCGGTACTATCAAATTAGCTACAAAGCCATTACTTAGGCTCAGGAAATATGTTCCTTATTCTTTAATATACTCAATTCCTCGAGAATATTTAGTTGGCATCCTGTGATTGCAACTTTCACGGGGTTTCAAGGCCCATAGCGGAGACTTTCACGATAGTAAAGAGGCATTATATTTGCAAGTTTTCAACGTACAGATCTATTTTGGATATGAATTTGATATGGAAACAAAGAACAGCTTTCGTGGGCTCATTTCAACTTCCCCGTGTCCCGAAAGATCCATCTGTCATCATCCCTCTTTGCTCTAGATCTCCGTTGCCTTCTTTCGATTTTATATCGGTACTCCGGTTATATCTCATACTCTCTTAAGATTAGGCTAATAAGTATCACAGTTCTATTCGAGCTATCAAATTAAGCCAATTTACTGAGAGAGAAGAGATACTGTCACAAACTAAATCTAATGTTATCAAGTACACATCTGTAAGCTTTTTACAGCTGTTGGCTTCATATTTAAGGAGCCCGAGATGGCCATCTATATCGTAAGACTTTCCACCTGATTGACTCGGGACCTACCATGTCGGTACCGGGCCTCGGGATAATTATCAAAAAGAGAATGTGCTATATAGTTAGTAGGTTGCATCGGGTCACGAAAGGTGGGAGCAAGATCGATGCACTGCAATATATATTGTGACTTGATATGATTGTATATGGCTGAGGCGGTGGACATATCCGATTCTTATTCCACAGTATGTGCAGCCAGTCGTGCTCAAGACAAAAGAGTATCAATCTTCTATTTTTATATGATAAGAACTGAGATCTTCATTAATCATTGTTCGATGATATATAGCCAGACATACACCGCAAGCTACAGTTTGCTATTTACTGTATCACTGATAGAGGTCCAAAGGAGCGATAGATGCGAAACATAATACGGTGTGCTACTACTGGTTAAATTACTTGTAAATTTAGTTAAATAACTTGTTTCCAGCTATCAGGAAGAGGAGGAAAATTGGAGCTGTATGTGATCGCTCATTGGCAGTCCATAAACGAAGAAGAATAATTCCTGAGAAAGAGAATAATGGCTGTCCTTTGTATCAATATTCGTCCATGTATTCCTTACACCGTTCCCAGAGCCGGTGCCATCTACCATTGTTCCAGGTCCTCACTCTCGCCCAGCCATCGTGTGCGGCCATCCTTTCAATCCAAATTAACACCGAACATAGCGCAAAATCTGCGTATGAGACATCGTGCCCCATTGCAACGATTCCATCGCCATCACCACAGTTCTTGTCGAGAACCATAGCTAGAAAATCGAATTGCTCCTTCACGGCTAGCCAAGCTTGCTCTCGCTGCGGTCCTGATAAAGTATGACTCGCAACGTGTGGATGGTGTCCTCCATGGCCCCGAAAATGTGACTGTGAGCGCTCCGGAAGCTGCTGATGGCTGAGAGGCACCATAATTGGGAGCAGTGGTTTGGCGAACACCTCCTGGATATAATGCACGAAGAGAGTTTGTAGTGATCGTGTGCCTTCGGGAAAGACGGGTCTCGCAGGATATGCGGATTCGAGATATTCGGCTATATGATTGGTGTTGGAGAGAACTTCTGGAGCCATTGGATTCCGTGTTGGGTCCACGACAACAGGTAGAGTGTATACAGGACGACCATCGCTTCGAATAGCACTGGGAGGTGCACCGATGGAACGTAAAGTCCCCTCCACGTCAGGAAAATCGACCCAGACTGTTCGGTATCTGAGACGTTTGTAGTTCAGTATAAACCTGCAGAAAATCAGTTCTCTTCAATGTACTTAAGAATACCGTTACTTACCGGATTCTCCAGATATTAGGTGCCCATGGCTGGGGTGTATTTCCTGGAACATCGTAGAGTGTGATTAGTGGAGGTGCTACTCCTCGCGAGCTTGAAGGATGATGATGTGACATAGTAGTGGAAAGAACCAAGGGCAAATAGATAATGAGTCAATCCCAGCTGCTACTACGCGAGACTTTAAAGGAAGATAATCCATCGAATCCGAATATAGGATGATAATAGGGATCACGGTACGGGATCGTCTTGTCGCAAGTCAGATCTAGTCATGGAAACCGACACGCTGCGAGGATGCGAGTGGTGACCTACGTGTCGGGTAGGAACAAGGAGCCATGTTTCGAGACCACGGAACAGCGCTGAAATCTTTCACCGACATGCATACGGGCATTGACATAGACCCTTTCCTAATATACCAAAGAATATCAAAAGTCATTGCAGGATACGTAGGGCTCCCAAGTGGACACGACTGATCCAAAGTGGTAGCCGTCTCGAGTTCCACTGGATAGTAGACAGCCTAGGAGCAAGATTCGACAGTTTTGTAGGCTGTGAGCCAAACTCAGTCATCGCCCAAATAAGTAAGGAGCGAGATCCCCCCCACACCGCGCGAGTATGTGTAAGTTTGCGTCAGAAAGTAGCAGTTGCGTAGGAGGCAGTGTTGTACGTGGAAGTAAATGTCAAATGGGAAATACCCAATTTGGCGTGTGATGTCACGTCCACGTGATACGCGTTGCTTGCTTTCCGTGACAAGCTTGTGACAAATAATATCGGTTTGCAAGTTCCGATCAATTCTGTTCAATACTAGTTTATCGTCTTATTGCTTTCTCGTGAAGCCTTTCGATCCTCTTAATTTTCTCGCTCGTACGAAATAATTTTAACAACTCTGTTAGAGGCGATTTGGGAACGAACAGAATTTCCATGGACTTGCTATGCACTCCTACCTATTTCGATCACCACGTTTTTCTTAAAGCTGTTGAAAAACACAGCGCTGAGTCATCGCCTCCAGTCACATCTTCTGATAACGCTATTTCCCACGCAGGTTTGTATCATGTACACATTCAATCTACTCGACGGCGCCCTCGATATCCACCTGGAGAAAGGACTCTCTACCATCTTCCACCTAGTTTGGAATACTTTGTTAAATGGCGGGTTTAAGGTCTAGTGAAACGCCGAGGACCTGATCTTAACCCTGCTATAGTGCCATGCCTGTCGGGACCATGACATCGGAGGTCACTGTAGATCCACAGTCCTGCTGATCAACCGTCATATCCGTCTCCGGGGCGAATAGTTGCGGGTACTATACGTCAGTGGTATAGAATGCGGCGCCACTGTTAAGCGTTTGGACTCCCAGGACGTACTAGGATTCGTGCGATCGCAGTCTTCGCATTTTCACGAGCTATGGGTGGTCATTGTACTAACTCAAACGAGAGAATAAGCAGACGACGGGGCCTTTCATGCACCGTCTCTTGCTTTGTTCTTCTTGGAGTGGAAACGAAAATAATTGGTTTCTCTCTCCAGGAGATCCAAGGGACGGGAATTCGGTCAAACATTGCAAAGGACTTGGGATAATGAAGATCGTTACTCGGGAACAAAAATCTTTTCCTTCAAGTTCTATAGGAGAAACTAGCTGGAAGAAATTACCTCAAATTCTGAAACGGCTTCAGGATATGTCGCCGTATGGGACTAACGAATAAACCAGATGGTGAGTGCACGAGGACTTCTGGCCAGGACATAAGGCGAAGTTAACTTCCTTGCACAGCCACTCCACCGCCTTGAGCCTTATGGAACCTCCTGGGACGCAATATCCTCAGTATATGTAAGGCGAGGCCGGCAGCTTAAATTAAGTGAGGTATCGGTAGGGAAGTCCAACCCTACATTGGGGAATATTTCACAGCCAGACTGCGAGCATGTCTCGCTCGATATGATTAAATTATAGATTAATCACAACGAATGCGTTGCTGGAATGTTCTTTTGTTTATCGGAACTGGAATCGATGATAAGATGGCGAGTACACATTTAACAGGTAAACTCTAATAGTCAGTCTGAGATTTTAGTTACAACAAGAAGCCCGAGTACGGAACCCGCAAATGAAAATTTTCAACTTCAAGAAAAAGTTTCTCATTAACATGATGAGTAGCAATGTTATCCCCCTTGAATATATATGTTACCTCTACATTCAATACACCACTATTGGAGAGATATCCCTCACCGACTTGTTGAAGCCGCGGAAGAGATATGGCGTCACCGCTGAGGTATAGCGGGTGCAGGTGGGGCTAATGGTTTTCGGGGTTCGGCAGTGCTGGATTACTCTCATATTTTTTATCACTGGATTGACATCCTACGGTTGCACTGATATCTTTGATTACTGCACGGGAATCCGCCCGTCGAGTTCTAGCTGCTAAACGTGAATTTCATGGAGCAAGTGAAATGTCTTCCATAGATATTTTATTGCGGGTGAGCGGATGCCCTGTTCAGATCCTAGGCGTTGTTCTTCGACCTACTTTGAACAAAAAATTTAAAATGTAGCTTGTAACACACGACCCTCAGGCGGTAAGTGATTCAACTGCGATTAGACTAGCCTTGACACCAACATTGATCTGAAATGTATTCAAAGTACATCAAGGAGCAATTCTAAATTGAAGTCTAATAGTCAATTGGGTTCAAATCTAAAACAATTGACCTAATGTAACAAGCTTTAAAATGATGTGAAGGCACCAGCAATATATATCTTAAATCTTCTATATGAACTCGGCGCTATGGAATAATGGTCAGTGAAAGAAGCGCTTGATGGCCACAGAGGCGCCAGGGTTCCAACATTCAGGTGCCAGAAGGCGCCGTTCATAATAGAAGGTAGTAGAATATCATCAGCGGTAAGTAGATGAATATCTGATTATGAAAGTTTCCTACATCCGGCCCGAAGATGCGCTTTCTTCGTGGGATAGCCCAGATCAGTCTACCGCCCCGTTGCGATGTTGAATTGGATGAGTGACCCGGGGTCGGAGCAGGAAGACAAGCGACTGTGACTGTGGACAGATAAAACCTGCTGCAGCGCAGCCATCTGAAGCGCTACGCAGCAGCCTCTGGCATATGCTCGAATTTCGACTTTAAAGACCTGATAAGCTGATACGGACGTCGAACAGTTATAAGTGTCGTCCGGCGCATCGTCACGAATCCCATCACAAGGACATTAAGCCGACGTTAGCCGCACGGCCGCGGGAGGACACGGCAGGCATGAGAGTCTATGAGAGTGCATCATTATCAGTTCATCGTGCGCGCGTCGATCCGGATGTTGGTTTCTTGAGAGCCGCATCCCAACCGAGGGACCGAGTCCGCGTACTTGAGCCCCGGATTTTATTGTGCCACGTTCGTTGATTAAGCATTCCCTTTCGCTGAAATTGGTGAGAAGACGTGTGACGCCAATGCCCAGAGCGTACAAAAGCGTCAAAAAAATCGCGTCGCTATGAGAAATGCTCATAACGAGAACGTAGAATGGATTATGGAACCGGCCTCCAGAAGTCAAGAGTGCGTCAGCGGAGCAGGAGGGACAAAGAATTTGCAGTGCAGATTTCATAAGCCTTACTTAATGAGGTAATTGCAATGACCAAATTAGGCATCATCACCTAACGTCAGGCGTTACGATATCTTCTGACCTGAGTAATCTTGGCCCGAGCATTATATATATCCTATCGAGCTCCAGCCCAGATCCACAACTCCCTTCATAACCACCATGACCAACTCTCTCGATCTCCTTAAACAAACCGGCACTGTCGTCGTCTCTGACTCCGGAGACTTCGAGTGTAAGTCTTCTTAGTTCTTTGTGGCCGTTGCGGAAGTCCTAATCGTATCGATGTAGCCATCGATGTCTACAAGCCCCAGGCACGTTTCTAGATAGAGCGTTCCTAGGTTGCGCACTGACATAATCGGTGTAGGATGCTACCACCAACCCCTCTTTGATTCTCGCCGCCGCTAACAAGGCCGGATATGCCCGCCTCATCGATGCCGCTGTCGCATTCGGAAAGTCAAAGGGTGGAGACGTTGAGAACCAGACAAACGCTGCTATGGACAGGCTGGTGCGTTAGCTATGACTTTTATTTGCAAGATTAGGACGCTGATAGTGATTTCGGCAGCTCGTCGAATTCGGCAAGGAGATCCTTGCTATTATCCCTGGCCGTGTATCTACTGAGGTCGATGCTCGCCTTTCCTTTGATAAGGAGGCCACAAAAGCCAAGGTTCGATTATTCTCAGCTCTACCTTACAGAATGTGCACTGATAACCACATCTAGGCAAAGGAGCTCATCGCTCTGTACGAGTCCGTTGGCATCAAGAAGGAGCGTATCCTCATCAAGATCGCGTCCACATGGGAAGGTATCCAAGCCGCCCGTGAACTGGAGCGCGACGACGGCATCCATTGCAATCTCACCCTCCTTTTCGGCTTCGGTCAGGCTGTTGCTTGCGCAGAAGCCGGTGTTACCCTAATCTCACCCTTTGTCGGCCGTGTAAGTCCAGTCCAGTGAAGTTCGGTGATGAACTCTTCTCATGTCTTATGGTCGTTTAGATCCTTGATTGGTACAAGAAGAGCACTGGCAAGACCTACGAGGGCGATGAGGATCCCGGTGTCCAGTCCGTCAAGAAGATCTTTAACTATTACAAGCAGCACCACTACAAGACCATCGTCATGGGTGCCTCCTTCCGTAATGTATGTCCAGGATAAGATTTCATTCATGCATAAAAGCTAACATCGCTACCATCGATTAGGTCGGCGAGATTAAGGCGCTCGCCGGTGTCGACTTCCTCACTATCTCCCCCTCTCTCCTCGAGGAGCTCAAAAAATCGGACGCCCCTGTTCCCAAGAAGCTCGACTCCAATGCCGGTATGTCTTTTTCCCGCCTCAGGACATCCGGGCCGCAACTAATGACGCAATTTTTCCGGTTCCAAATATAGCCGCTCAAGCTCACCCTATTCCTAAGGTTTCCTACATCGACAACGAGCCTGAGTTCCGCTGGACCCTCCTCCAGGACCAGATGGCGTTCGATAAGCTCCATGAGGGCATCAAGAAATTCGCTGAGGACGGCGAGGTCCTCAAGAAGCTCCTCAAGGAGAAGCTCAGTGCCTAAATGGCATGCGCCTCCTAATCATTATCCCTGCTTTGCTCTACTACAGCACAGAAAGATGATTCGTCGACAAGGTAGTGTACCTTTTCGTGACACTTATTCGCAGTAAGAAGGAAAAGAAGTAAAGTCTTTGTACATTTACGCCCATGTAGATTTAGAAAAAAGGAATATCAGTGATTCAACCTTGTCCTTTCAGATATTTCTAAGGCCAAGACTATGTTCGTTGTGCAGCTCATCCTATCATATAGCTCCTCCTTGAGACCGTCCAGTATAAATATGTGTTGTTCTTTCCATCCAGTGCATTGACAAGCTGTGGTCCAGTGCTGTGACATTCACCCCGGCCGGCGGGATTGATAGCGTTGGTTGTCTGTTATGCAAGTATTTCACGCGTTCAGCTCACTCTACTACTAACCGTTCGAATTTATCGATATCAACAATCGAGTTAGGTATTCAAGAAATTATGTACTGTAAACATAGGCTGACTATACGATACTAATAGCGATAGTCCACAAATTCAATCGGAGTGGTATGATTCTTGACGTCGAATCTTAAATGCTAGCATAATTGCTATATTATAATGCAAGTAGAAACGCACTCTCTGGCCTTGTCAAACAGGGAGTCAACCAGTAAAGTCAATGTAGTTGGTAATGAGTGTCGAACAATTTTTTAGGCTATGTCGCGCAGGCAGATACTATCTCCACGTGCAAATATGCATCTTCAATACGAGCGAAGATGGAAAGAGCAATTAGTAATTAGTCATTCAGTTTGGGTGCTAATGTAACTTAAGAATTTACATACCTTCCTATTAGATACCAAGATTCTATGCGGAAGGTGCCAATACCGCGGAATAACATTCTTTGTAGTCACGACATTCATCTGTATCCATAACACCATTGACAAGAAGCTCCCTGGCTTCGCTACGTCGTGGGGCTGGAATAAAAGGTTTCCAGTTCGAGTTTTCATCCTTCCGCCATTGGGCGATATCGCTCATGGAAAAGTAGTTTAGTATCGGAAACCTCGGCTGTAGCACATAAGTAAGGACTCTATGTTGATCCTGTAAATCCCACATTGGCATTCGCGCTACGGTGTTGGCAAAGATGAACTGAAGACGTTGTAGCAATGGCGATTTATTAGGAAAGACTTCGCAGACGGTCTTAACTATCTAGAGTATGTGATGAGTACTGGTTTAGTATTGAACAATTTAGCATGCGTTAAACTTACTCGTTCCAATTCTTGTCTCGGTTCTGAGGTAACGATCCCAGTACCTTTTCGATATTCATGAAACAATTCGAGTTCTTCCAAACCTGGAAAGTGTCTGCTGAACGCGATGTTGAAGTAAACATAGGAAGGAAGTGACAACGATTTAATCGAAGTCGCAGTGCTCTGGAGAGTACGCGTAATTTCATCCAGGCAGGGAAACACTAGCGTAGATGGCATTTGCGCCAAGGGATTGGTGAGCCTTAGCTTTTGTAAAGACAGCCCGGGAACAAGGTAGGGCAATAACAGAATGGGACATGATAACCGTGTCAAATGGCGGAAAGATGGCCTCGAACATGAAAAAGGATTGCTTTTCCAGGGACGTGTAACCGGGTAGTGAATCGTGAGGTCTTTCAACGACTGCATCTTCTCTGCTACATTGGACAACAGAGCTAGGTCCGAATCCGTCATCGCCTCCAACCATAGCTTTCCTAGAGTAATCTCTTCATTTTGGCCCACAGCTTCGTGCAAAACCTCTCCTAAATTTGTCTCTAGGGCCTCGAGACGACGCGGATTAAGGGTCACGGCCAGTGAAATGAAGAGGTCAACCTCCTCATCGCGATCGACGTCTAAAATAAGAGACGAGAGCCGAAGAGGCGATAACTTTTGTATATCGGTTTCGTGAACATCTTCAGCAAAATATGAAGCCCGGATTTCAAGAGATTTTAGGTTCTGGAGGCTTCGAATGCATCTCAGCATCGGCTTATCGATAATCATATCAAGAAGCGAGAATTTCTCGATTTTAGACATGCGCGTTACGGCGTTGACGTACATCCCAAGGAACGCTTTGTGGGACCATGTGAGACTGTATTCTTCGTCCGTCGCCCAGGAGGAGAAAGTGCATTCCTTGACGTAATGGGATAAGGAATGAGCTGGCTCTTGGCCTCTGACGACCGCTCTGCAGAATGGCGCGTAGTTGGGACCGTCTGCCTTTGCATAGGAGCCAGGAGAAATGTGCAACACGCTAAACAGTCGAGGGAGTGATAAGGAGCAGAAGAAGCGACATACAAGCGCGAGCTTGGACAATATGCGCTTTGACTCAGAGCGGTCGATTTCGTCGCTGGGTTCAAAGTAATCGAAGATTTCGAGATAGACCTCGTTGGGTATTGGGGAGAGCAGTGTTGAGCCACTACGTCGAGCAGGGCCTATGAATAACATCTTTAAGTATCATAACGCATCTTTGTTCCAGAAATTACAACTTACTGGTCCATTTAAACGATGACATAGAGTTCAATCCAACCACTTCTTAGAAGGACCTGAGGTAATGGAAGGGGCATATAAATCAATGAAGCATAGAAAGGATAAAGAGGGTTTTGAACGAGAGGGTTGCTAGTGTCGTGGACGTGTTGGAAGTCGACTGGATAGTTGTAAGTAAATAAGAGTTTTCGACAGGTTGACCTGAACCAGCGCTACAGTCGAATACCACGGTCACGCGATAGTCACGCGTATGTTCTTACACATGACTTCCGGGACTCGGGGATAGGTTTCCGGAAGGTCTCTTTCCACACACAAGCCCGAAACGAAGCAACATCTTCGACGTGTACACCTCCTATATATGCAGTATATGTATTAAAATATTAAAACTACTATCAGTTGCTCAAGTTGTTCTTTAATTTACTCACTTTTCTCCTGGATGCGACTCAGACTTTTAATGATTCCTCACGTTGATGATAGTAAAAAGCATCAGCTGTAGTTGCGACCAGATCTTTTTTGGCCTGTAAATTCCGGAGAGAAGTAGAGCATCAAAATCGTGACAAATATTAATATCATGATAATTCACTAGTCAAGAACAACAATTTGATCTTGGAATTCGCGTGTTTCGCTGGTTCACTCTTCGGCAGATTTCTGGTCAAATTCTAGGCAATAGGATGGCGAGAAATATAAGGGAGATTCCATGAACAGATAATTTATAAGCTACTCTGCCTTCATTGTACTAATATATAAATCCTTCGAACTGCAAGTACTGAAAGGAATATGATGCCTGAACAACGAAGATAGGGCTTCAAGGAATTATTGTTGTACTTCTTTTCCTAACATATCGTTCCTAGGTGCTGCACGGGAGTCACTTAGCAGCCTTCTTCTTGCATACCACTATATAGTTGAAAGTGTTGTGCAGGATATCACCACTCATGCAATCAACGCACCGGAGTTTAGTCCAACTATAGAAATGATATTTAATTCATCTGACAATGGCTTGGTTAAACAACAAGGCCATCCACTTTCGCTCCTCGTACCAATACAACCATCCTAGTGGACAGAGACACATTATAGAATGGCACAGTATATCCATAGCGGTGTGTATGCGGAAGGACACTGATAGGATGGATGTAGAGAGAGATTGACTGGATGAGAAGAGGAAGACGGAGAACAAATGCACTATACCGATAATCCGAGTTGTTAGGAAGAAAGGAGCGAAATGGACAGTGAGTGATGGGAGAACTTCTTCTAATGCTAGTCCGCTGGAATAAAACTATCTATACTCTTGAGTCGGATGGAAAGAGCTCATACATACATCGATGGCATTCCCATCTAATTCAGCATCCAAAATACCATAAATTCTCCCTCCCCAAATCTGCTATATTTAAGGGAATGAAGAACACACTTGAAGCGAGATCAAGGATCGAAGACTAAGCATATGGTCCAGACTCGATGTTTCTCGGGAAGTGCTGCCTATCATCTTTGTGACAGCAAAGGGAGGTTTGGGTATATTTTAATATTGAATTTCTCGGCAAAGACGTACCACGATGAAGAATGTCAGGATTAGAAGCCAAATGTAATGGTCGGAGAAGGCATGAGAAGCGCGCATGAGAAAGGGCGAAAAGCTTACATGGGTTGATCGAACGGTATTGTGTTGCAAATTGTATAAGATATCGGGAGAATAATTATTTGCGGGGAAATAGACATTAAAGATGAGGTGCTGGAGAGCAATTGAGAAGAGATTTATTTTGCTATTTCAACGGCAAAATATTCTGGAGTAACTGTTGGACCTGTTTGTCTCAGAACCAACATGTCGTCCAACTAATACGAATGACACCTACAGATGGCCTAATTAGGCTGCGGCTATATAACAAAGAGACGTTCAATAAACGAATATTTTTGAATACATGGCTCAACGTAGTAAGCATTTCATTGTGTACTTTTATAGCATACACAGTAATCGCGTCTGATCCGTTATATGAAGCAGAGGGAGAAGAAAGATTGTTGTTCAGTCACTCGCTCGCTACTGTATTAAGTGTGGCAATATATCTAAAATGGGTCATGGCCCTACATAAATTGCATTATGTACTCACCTGATATGCCCATGGCCGCTCTTCCTTCATCGCTTTCACTAAATCGACATGTCCACCAAAAAATCTCCCCGCGGAAATTTGTAACAAGACAATTGCCACAGATGGATGTGAAGTTAATCCAGGGAATAAACTCCATCCAACCCGTCCTCCATTAAAATCGTGAAAAGAGTCGGTTGAGATTCACAAAGCAAGTAAACACGTACCAGAACCCAGCCTTCCAATGGATGATCTAGAATCTTCAAAAAAGATCCCTAGTATATTGGGGGTACAGAAAGTATTACGAAGATAACAACGAGCATCCTCCGAGATAGTTCTTGAAACAGGTAAGGAGAGCCCTTTGTAGCACTGGATCTCGCTGTGGCGTAAATGGTGCCGTGGGGGCTACCGTTGAAATTTAACTGCGTCGAGAACAAGGTCGCGATGATGCAGCCGCCTCCACAATTGTGGGGAAAATCTAGAGGGATAGACTTGAGAATCCATAATGGCAGAATATTGCGGTTATGAAATGGATCTACTCTTGGACCATGTCGCCGGAAATCGTTCTGAGGACAAGATTATATGACCTGTGAGCAGAAACTGTGTCACAGAGATTATACGTAAATGAAAGGACTAGATGAATTTACCAGTTGTGATTAATAACTTGAAATCGTCAATAATCCCTATCCAAAAACTTACAGCTTTCAAGGTTGCATTCTGCTGTCTCACTTCCGCGTCATGCATGTGATGATGCCATGGGCGTGGACCGAGATGATCGATCGTCTCCTAATCGTCTCCCGACTCGGACTCGTCATAGTTATGTAAGCTTGATACTATAGAAAATGACCACTAGCCATGTTTAGAAAAGCATGCGCAGAAAACGGAGAGCGAAAAGCCAGTATTCTTTGTTGTCGAGACTCCAAATAAATGTTGGATCCGGCCATCTACGGGATGAAAGGATCTTCTTGGCAGACATAGGAGCTTGTTGCGACGCTTGAGCCTGAAAAGGGCGCTAGAACTCAACGGATAGTTGGCTCATGGGCCGAACCAAAGCGTTCCATTTAAAGCGCTGGCGAATATAGTTTCAGTTTTATGAAGAGCATAGTACTAGTGCCAGATACATAGGATAAACAGGAGACCTGTATGTCGAGATCAACATATGCAGCAGCAAAACTGAATGAAATGAGCGCTACTTGTCCGATACTAGAAACCCACGATTCAGATGCACTTTCTGTCAATAAAGTTCTTCGAACAATACGCAACAAGGACCTTCTCTTTCTCTCGAGCCGTCAGCGAGCCGCACATCCGATAAAACTAACAGGAACCCGAGACTAAAGAGGATTTGCCGAGTCCCGACGAAGGAGGCAGCCGCTCGACACGGTGGTCGCGGATTTAAGTGACCGTCGGAGATAGCCGCTTAGTTCTAGGCTCCGCTGCACTTCCTAAGTCCTTCGAGGTCGAGCCAAATTGAAGTTCGCCTTCTAAACGCTTCCTCGTCATCTCTCTCTTCCTCCCAACCCTTTGCCTTTTGGCGCTCTCTTTTCAGGTGCCATTATGGCCACAAACTATTCTTCGATTAACGGGACTCACGAAAACTCATCACCATACCCAGGATCGACAGGCAATGAATCTACAGGTTTTATCGCGCCCCACCAGGGCAAGAAACGCACAAGTAACTGGATCAAATTCGGATTACCAGCTCTCGTCCTCGTCATTATTGGTGCTGTTTTAGGGGGTGTTCTGGGAAGCCGCGCAGCTAATAAAAACAGCAGCACGAAATCGAGTGGTAGTGCAGGTAGTGCAGGTGCCAGTGCAAGCGGTGAAGCTGCTGCAAGCTCTGTGGCCAGCGTGAAAAATGCGATTGGGCGGTTTGCCACTGCCACCAACAGCGAGTTCATGGTTCCTGTATACCCATCGACGGTGAGCATATTTGTTGTCGCTGCCGGCAGTTTCATAGCATCGGACACTAATGCCCGTTTCGATCTTTTGCGGCAGACTAATACCGCTGCCTTCACGTCACCCACATTCGTAGCATCGAACAACGCTGCCTTGGCATGGCCCACCGACACCTTCAAACCGAATAACCCCGATGTCCTCACCGCCCGTCCCGACCGGCCTCGCCTTATTGCTCCTGCATACAAGTGGCAGGCACTCCCCACACTCATTAAGTCTGACCCCTATCTCAAAGGCTGGAATGCCACAATTTTCCAAAATGCTACAGACTACTACAGCATGGAACCCGTTGTCTACCATTACGACGGCTCGAGCGGTATCTTGGATAACGCTCGCGAAGTGAAAATGCGGTTGAAAGCCTTCGCATATGTCTATCGCATGACTAACGATACGAAGTGGTCCAATCGTGCATGGGAAGAGATCCAGGTTAGTTTTACCTTTTACTTCGTGCGATTAAGGTTATTAAGGTATTTCGCGTCGTCCCCCCTAGAATGCCGCAGGTACTGGCCCGAATAACTTTGGATATAGTGATACGGACAGGTGGAATTCGGGCCACTTCCTCGACGTCGCCGAGTTCTCCTCCGCCTTTGGCATCGCGTATGACTGGTTGTATGATGTCTTGACAGACGACCAGAAGAGCCAGATCCGTGCTGCCTTGATCCAGTATGGTCTTCAGCCAGGCGTCGCCGCTTTCACAACTGGTGCCAACGGCTGGTGGAGGACCAACGTCGAAGGTAACTGGAACTGCGTCTGCAATGCGGGGTTGACCGTAGCTTCCCTAGCTATCCTTGGCGATGATACCACCGGCACCGCTCAGCAACTTCTTGGTCTCACCATCGATAATGCCAAGGAAAATTGTGCGCTAGCCCCCTCTGATGACGGTACATGGGCCGAAACCGCCAACTACTGGTATTTTGGTACTACTGGTCATGCTGAGATGGCATCTGCACTTCTCACTGCCACAGGTTCTCACTATGGTCTTCTCGACGTCAATGCCAATTACTTCAAAACTGGGCTCTTCCACATGTACGCTTATGGTCCCACATCACTGTTCAATTATGGCGATCACGGTCCCAATAAGTTCTC
>JASFDH010000726.1:0-20047 GCA_036937195.1 Nidularia pulvinata
GGGTTCTTTCTCATCATTCCCCCGTATCGACTGCATCAATCCCTAATTACAACCATCCTATCTATTCAATCCAGCACTTGGACTTGCACTATCGTTACGTAACACATTCATTACAACCAGCCACTCTTTCTTGTGTTCATTACTTGGTCTGTACACCTTATTGTCTTTCTAGGCTATATGTCTACTACTGTAGGTACTTTTCTATACGTTGTATAGTTAAGAATTAAAATAATGTACGACTTGTACCAAGTTTACTTGTTGGAAATTGCAATGCAACTGAACTTGATTCTTATTCAGTAGGTGTCGCTGCACGGCCCGAAGGATGCAAATATCTTGAAAACGATAGCGGCAACTTTCCGATAGACAGCCCGAAGAAAGTAGCAAATTTCTTATCTCCAAACAAAGGATGAAACGGAGCAGTTGAGTATAGTGAATTAGCTTGAAACACCAGCAGGTATACAATACTTTTAGCAAGTTTCCAAAACTTACACAGCGAAACCATCAATCGTCTTCCATATCCAGATCACCCTCAACCCCTGCACCTTCTCCTGTGTCGTCAAAGACTTCCTCACCCACGCCGCCAGCATCCCACTCGTCCTGGTTCCCTTCATACACAATATCAGCTGTGTGATCTCCGGATCCGCTGATAGTCGGAGCCGCGGATGTTACTGGCGTCTCTAAAGACGATTGGACGTGCGACAGTATTTCGTCCATACGTTCTCCTAGTCTGTCTTCCAGTTCCTCTACGATCTGAGGGGAAAATGGGCGGTTAATTCGATAGGAGACTAGATGCATATGGCTACTTACAACGTAGAGTTCTACCGCAGTAGTGGGGGCTAGATTAACTATTTGAAGCTTTTCTGCCTTAGTTAAGTCATAGGGTGCGAGATCCTGGACAAGCCTCGAGATCCCTGCTTCCGTCTGTGAAGTTGTGGGCAGATGATCTGCTGCAAGATATTGTATAGCCTGGGTACAAGAAGGTCGTATTAAAACGATCCAGGTGAGTTCTTAACATAAAATTTACCTCAACTTCTATGGTCCTCAGATTCTCGCTGACTTCCAATTCAGGATGGCTCCCGGGAATTACAGCTATGGCTCCATTCGCCTCCTCCTCCTTCTTGATGCGGATTGCAGCTTTGGTACGCGCAAGATGGTCGCTCTCCAGTTCTCGCAAGAGGGTGAGAACTTCGAAGTTTGAAAGGAGAGCCGCACGTGGATTGACTACCTTGAATAACGAGTTAATGTAGGTATGATAAGGTTATGTAGACGTAGACGGGATATTCACCTCCATGATCGTCAAGCACAGTTGATCGGGTCGAGAGACTCCAGGTTTGTTTGATGATAAGGCTGATACCAAATACCTAATTGCAGGTGATTGCACCCGCATCCCGCGAGCCCTAGCTTGCTTCTCTTCCCTCTTCCCCTGGATCTTACCATCGTTCATAGGATCTGCGATCCAAGGGGTGCCACTACATCACCCATCGTGCGCTCCGAACTTCAGATATAGCTTGAGAATTGAAGTATACAGCTGCCTTCAGACCCAACAACTCTTGCTAAACTAATAACCGTACAACCAGACCGCAACCTCAGTTCTGCGATCTTTGACACCTGCGCGGCGGGCGCAGATCATCAATTTATGCAGAACTCACCATGCTTTCTGTAGATCATTCGAGTGTACATAAAGTGTTTCACAAGTCCACTCAAGGATTAATTATAGCATAGCTGGCGAAAGAGAACGATGCTTTCGAACCTGTAGAAATGGACTCAACATTTCGTTACGGACGCAGTACAAAACATAGGTCGTTCTACTCTACTGCCACTGGTACTTGCTGTCTGCTGCTGGTCTGGGCTCTCGTTTGTTTTGCTCGTGCTTTTACTGGCTGCGGAGAACAATGCGCTCCAGTTGTCTTGGCACCAGGTGCACTCCGCGTTGATTGTGCAATCATCCGAAATTGGTCCCGTCTCATGGACGAGCTCTCAGCTCGCCTTTCAAAGACCTCAGGCCTCCAGCCTCAGGGATCATCTTCTGCTCGCTGGGAAGTTCCCACCAATGGTCTAGTATATTATTCGATGAAACTACTGGCTGCTTAGACTCGATGCAGCCGCCGACTTCTGATTTCGAAAGGAACGACAGGTACGGATTTTTTATTTTTCCGCGGGCCATAATCCGTCTAAAGTCAGCTACTTTACTACTGTCGGTGTATGATCAGGTGGAGCAGACGTTCCAAGATTTATATAACTTCAAACAAGTTAAATGGGGGTCCACGCAACCGCCCTTCTGCAAACTCCCGAGCTACAGAGTTTCAACCTCATTGCATCATCGTAAAGCTGTACGAATGACGCTGATTCGGAACTAACGCTCGAGAAAGCCTGCAAGTGATCATCCACTCAGTCCGCTTCTTCTCTAGGATCCAGGTCACAGGTTAACAGGTGATGCAGCGATGAACCGTTGAATACTGATCTCATGATACATCTATATAATTAGACAGAACTGGATAGAAACTATCAATTTCCAAAATCGTTTCCTGATTCGCAACGTCACTTACCTCCACATCGGGGCAAATATACCTCCTTTTGCTATGTTTCACCATTTTTACCATTGCTTCCCTTCCTGGTTTTCGCCAAAAACATAGGACAATTTGATCATCAAATGATAGCCGGCCTAAGACGAACAGTTCGCGAAGGCTGCATGGTTGCAGGGCCATACCCAGATCATGCAAATCGATGCAATTTCGCATGCCTCTGGAGCTTTCTTGGTCCCTCTTTGCACCCGGGTCTAAGATAAAGCTTTAGGCGCTAAGCCCGCCCCCTTCGTCGCTTCGCTCTTCCCTCGCTACCGTGTTTCTCCAGGCTCCAGCTCATCATCCGCGACGGATCTGGCTCTAAGTACGGAGAGGGGCGCTCTTCAATCTAGAGCTGCAGCTGCTTCTCTGTTTTAATGGAGGTTGTACCTCATTCAACACTTGGGGTTCTCTTCATCGGGTTTGCGCTCTCGATTATGTGCGTCTTTGTTCCAACATCCTCTATCCTATATGTTTACTCATCTAAGGACGTAGCATCTATGGAGTAACATGTCTGCAAGCGTGTAGATATCTCAGGTACTTCTCGGAAGGTGACAGCTGGTTGTTGAAGTCAACGGTACGTCCTAGCGATTCAATCCTGTTTGTTTGGGGAGACAGAACTTCATTTTCTTAGGTGATTCTCGTGTGGATATTGGAGACTTTGAACACTGGATTTTCAATACATGCAGTGGAGTATTACGCCATTTACAATAAAGGGAACATGATGATGCTATGGTTCCCGCCTTGGTATTTATCATTGATTTTATGTTGTTATATCTCTCTAATAATATTGCTTCAGGACAATCTCGGTAAGAAAAAATTTAATGCATGTTAAGATCTGAAGGTCATAGCTTTAACTCCCGAATCCGATCAGATTCAGTCATGCATAAATGTGCTCAAACTCCCATATTCGTCTTCTAAACGTCGTACTAACTGTGACTTCGATAGGTGTTCTCTGGTTCACTCATACAGTTGTAAGTTTATCGTCCTACATCTCTCCGATTTTGTAAGATTGACTATTGTACTAATGTAGCTTCTTTGCATGGCGAATATTCATTCGTAAGTCATGTATTCTGAGAACATCAGTGACTGGGGCAACTGAGAGCGCATTTTAGTGAGCTCGAGGAACTATTTGTTAACTGGCGTCATTGTACGTGTTCTTGGCTTTCAACAACTTTCTTTATCTCATTTTCCATTAGTGTGCGATGTCGCTTGCTCAATTGGGTACGATTCTGTCCATTCTTAATTGCAATTAAGATGATTCACCTTGGAATCTAGCTATGGGTATAGCAGTCACTACAGTTGGGTAAGCGATTCCTCTATTCTCTTGGGTTATCGACGATGTTGCTAACGCAGCGTACCAAAGGCTTGGAAAATTTCCCGCGGCACAGGAAAACTTCATCAATGTGAGCAGTGCTTCAGCCTAAAAGGCGTGAAGTATTTTAATGATCCATTAGGGAATCCTTGCCCCTTCCTTCGCTTTCACCGCAGGTACGGACATCGTCATCTGCGTTACCCTTTGCTTCTACTTGCAGCGGCGTAAGACTGGACATGCTGCGTGAGTTGGTTTACCACTAGAAATGAAGGACATGTCTCAATTTGCGGCAATCTTAGAACGAAGAGCCTTGTAAACAATCTAACGTTTATGACCATCAACAACGGCATTTTGAGCAGGTGAGTCTTCGTATTATCCCGATGAATATATCCCAATTGATTCCTTACAGCTCCTTCTCTTTGTTGGCATTTATTTCTCTGTATGCCTGGCCAATGGGTCAGCTGTCGGTGGCGTGTTGTTTCCTCCACGGAAAAGGTAAGTTTCATCTGCCCACTCTCTGTCAATCATTCTCACAGTCGCCTAAAGCCTATACCAATACCTTATACGCAAGGTGATACTTACTGCTTTCCCATTGGATGGCATGTCTAACGATACCAATAGCCTTAATTCCCGATTAAAAACGCGCGATTCTTCCCGCCATTTCACATTACCAGGCAGTGCTAGTCGACGGCTGGCCGAAAGTCGCGGGTCTGTGAGTATCATCCTTGTGTTTTCACTCTTTAACGAGTCTGACGTCTGCGCAATGAAAGGATATTTCCCTGACCCCCATTAGCCCGGAATTTAGAGACAGATTAATCAAGGATAATCATTCTGCGGAGCCAAGCTACGACTCCGATGATGTTCTTATCATCACGCGACGGACATACCTTGAGTAGAGGTATACCTATTTGTTAGCGTCATGTTTCATCTCCGTATCTTGTCCTTCCAGCCTCACTTCTTCATCCTTGTCTGTAAATTGTATGGGATGCTCCCGCCGCGGGTAACTGTAGCGTTACAATTGTAGACGATCTGGCCAGAGCAGACGTGGTCTAAGAGATGGTTACACGGTGGAGTCCTACGCGACACCGTCGGTAGAGAAGCAGAGCCGGGTGATTTATGGACATAGGCTTCATAATACGAGCTATCACGAATTGAATGCCTTTTGTTGAATGAATTGCGAGTGGATAGAGTGAGGAACGCGGGTACAACATGGCCTGGGTCGTTCATTGCCAAAGAGACAGTTACGTAAGAATGTCACCAGCCAAACAAACAAAGGCTCATCGCTGCTATACCGCCCAAATTCCAATTTAACTGTGACTATATCCGTGAATTGGCACAGTAACACGCAATCCGCCGGGACAGTCAGTCAGTTAATCTTTTCTACTCATCGAGGAACTTCTAATTTTCACACCGCCGCGCTTTTTTCATAGATTTTTGCCGATTTTAAAAGCTATGAATCGACCAGGTAAGCGTCCAAACGCTCCTCAGCTCTTCGCGCAATTTGCGTTCGATTTTCATGTTCTGAAACTTCGCAGGTCAACCACAGCAGCGTCCACCAAGTCTAGCAACAAATCCGGGGCTTGCTGGCCAATTCCGAAGTCCATACCCAACGAGCTACGGCATGCCACCTCGAAACGTGAATGTTCTGCAAGGCGGCGGTTATGTTCCAGGTCTCCAACCGAATAGCCATCGAACGACTGCACAACAGTCTCAAGTGCCGTCAATAACGCCGCAACCAACACCGGGGTTCATTCAACCGAGAGGGCAAAGCAACTATGCATTTGGTGGAGCACTTGGGCAGCACCAACCGTCATCTGCACTTCAGCAACAACAGCAGCAGCTATCTTCCCAACAACAGCAACAGACGAACGGAATCTCCAGTTCACTTCCGCCTCATCTCGCACAAACACCGAGTCTCGGAACAGCACCTTCGGTATCGTCGACAAGTGAAGTCGGTCTGGACCCCAATGATTTCCCTGCACTTGGGTCGACACCACTCAACAATACGGCGTCCAACAATGGGAATGGTGGGAACGCGGGAGCAACAGCAACAAGTTATGCATCTCAAGCGGGAACAGCTGTACCATTAGGGGGAACAGGGGGAGCAGGATCAAGTGCAGGTACTATTGGAGGCGGCGGGAGTAGCGGGAACCAGACAAGAGATTTCACGCCAGACGATTTCCCAGCACTGGGCGGACAATCGCAAACACAGTCCCAAAACCCGTCACAAAATCCAACATCGAATCAAGACAGCCATTCGCACCCACCCGGTCTGAACGGATTCCAACATTCGGAACAACAGCGGCAAAATTCATTGGGAGGCATAAATTCAAGTTTACAACAGGGCGCACCTGGGATGTTGAGTCTTGGATTGGGTCAGGCGAGAAGTATCCATCCGGGGTTCCAACAAAGTCAGACAGAGGCGGAGAAGCAGCAGCAAAGGGTGAGCACCTCGTTTTCTTAGCTTTTTCGTCCTTCTGTTGTTGTCGGTGGGTGTAAATACTAACTTGCACTTGCAATGGCAGAACAACTACTCTTTGAAGCTGAATCAAGTGTCGCATGCTGCGTGGGGTTCCCCGAATATGAATCCTAACTCTCAATCACAACAGCCAGGGGGAGGTAGCAGTGTATGTTGCAGATACAGCCCTCGAGTCCAACCGTGTTCTCACCTTTCTCCGTTGTAATAGCAAAATGGCACACATCCCAGTCAAAACCCTTTGACGTCGCATCTGAATGCACCTCCAGGTGTGCCACCGCCTCCACCATATTCACAACAACCTCCAAGTGGACAAGCTGCTGCAAACGTCTCAAGCTCAAACACAGCACCAACAGCAGCTATGACGTCTTTCCCGACCAACGGTCCTGCGCCAGGGGAGTCGAATGCTAACTTGAACAACCCAAATCCCAACCAGAGTTCACATCCAAATCCAACTCTAACCGATCCATCACCACCGAATGCAAACCCGAGCTCAATATTACCCAGCTCTACATCACATACGCAGCATCCTCAGACACCAGCGCAACAAATACTTATGAGTGCGGCGGATCGGTGGGGGCTCCTATCACTGCTCGCGTTGATGAAAAATGCAAATTCGGAGGTGGATCATGGTCTGAGCAGTATAGGAACAGATCTAGGAACTATGGGGCTAGACATGGGGTTTTCTGGGTGAGCGACAATGCTTCGGCACTATGCAAACTTTCATTGACATGGATTGTGATAGAAACCTGTATTCAACGTTCATTACACCTTGGGCGGATCAATCTGCTGCACATTCAGTGGAACCCGATTTCCACCTACCAGCATGTTATGTTAACGTACAAGCACCACCACCAGGACCTGCGAAGGCAGCGGCATTTAGCGACGAGACTCTTTTCTTCATGTTCTACTCCAGTCCGAGGGACGCACTTCAAGAAGTGGCCGCCCAAGAATTGTACGTATATAGTTTTCGTACAAACTTTCACTGCCTGTTCTTCTTGATCCTTTCTTCTCACTTTCTTCCCCTCGACGATGACAATGACTCATTCAATGATCCATATGCAGATGGAACCGTAATTGGCGATATCACAAGGACCTTCGGCTCTGGATCACGAAAGAAAGCGGCACATCGCCTTCTCAGAAAGTACAAGGAGGCATGGGAGAACAAGGCCAATACACGTTCTGGGATCCGGAGAACTGGGGAAAGGAACGAAAGGAGATGACAGTAATGTACGCCGATCTGGAGGAGAAAAACCAGCCGGCCTTTGTCCAGGGCCCAGGCCTTATCCTTGCACAAAACGCGGTGCAGACACAAGCGACTCAGCACCAACAACAACAGATGCAACAAGGCCAATTAGGTGGCCAGGTGCAGCAACAGAGCCAGGTGCCGTCGGCGCAAAGAGGCTCGTTTCAAATGGGTATGGCAGGTCTATGAGGTGGTTGCTATTTCCCGATCCTTCTGTTCAACCTACCGTTACGCACGACATTCCTTCTATCCCTCCTTTCCCGTCTCTTCGAACTTTGTACCTCTATTGTTAACTTCATTTGATGTCCTTTAACATCTTTTGCTATTTTTTCGTCCTGCACGTGGTGCTCTTGAGTGGTCTTAAGTCGAGCCTCCCTTGGTGATGATCGCGAACACGATGTGACCATGTGAAGGGAGCCCCAAAGGTAGGTGGCGTAGGGCCTCATTACTAGACCCTTAGTCGTTTTCTCTACGCCACCAGGGCTAAAAAAAAGTCAGTACACCATACCAGAGACGAGACGAAAGTCTCTGTTCAGGTTCTGTTACGACAGATTCGATATTACACGCTCATGGGCGCACCAAGCAAACCACACTCCGCGCACATTGGGCTCGCGTCATTTTGGGACTCTTGGGCTGATGATCGAGTTCTCTCACCTCTACAAACTGGTCATTGTAGTTGCTCTACTGCAACATGGTCTTTCTCGCTATATAAGCTGCATGGATCGCATTGACGCTTCCTTACTACTCTCTGCGCCTTCTACGTGAAATTACCTTTGCATATAAAATACTCGTTGCGTTCATCATGAGCGAACAATCTTCTCCATGGCAGCTCCCACCTCTAGCTCGTTCCGGTCATGCTTCTCACTGCAAACGTTGCTTAGCTGGTCAGTTCCATCGCGTTAACACTTGACACCCTATGCAGATGATCCTGTTGTCCCAGGTCTCCCGGCCGCTCAGACGGAAGTTGACTCATCGAGGTAAGTGACATGAGGAACACAGCAATGGACGACATAGTTTAACGGAGTCGATTTCAGATTGGCACTTGCATTCTATTGCATAGGATCCTTGGATCTTCTTGGTGTCGTTGGAGATGGGATATCTGAGATCGACAAAGAAATGTGGAGAGAATGGATTTGGGAACAGCAAACGAGTTTGTCTCTTCAAGTCATCAGTCATGCGCCCATTGACAACTGACTATCTCAACTGGTAGACGGACATTTTGGTTCGGGATTTCGCCCCAGCTCGTTCATGACTGCCCAGCATCCGCCTAATATTGCTGTGAGTCGGGTTTATCATCCATTTTGTGCAGTTTTCTCAATATTTAGAATCACAAGGTGGAGTACGAGTACGACACTCCCCATATTATCATGACTTACACTGCTTTACTTTCTCTGGCGATCCTCCGCGACGACTTCTCGCGATTAAACCGATCTAGAATAGTGACGTTTCTTCGTGCCTGCCAAAGAGAAGATGGAAGGTGCAGTACCGGATTTTGACCCTCAACTCGCCTCTGCTTATTTGGGGAATAGTTTCTCGACTGTGCCTGGAAGCGCCGAAACTGATTTACGCACGACATACTGCGCCTTCGCTATTAGCAGCATGCTGAACGACTGGACCGGCGTCAACGTAGAACAGGCAGTGTCGTTTATCGCCAAATGTCGGGTAAGTTCTCGCGATAAAGTTGTTTTCCTGCTGGCTAAATTATCTTTGTCGTCTAATAGTCCTATGAAGGCGGGTATGGCCAGTCACCTTACTGCGAAGCACAAGGTAATTAATTCTCTAAGCTTTTGATTTAATTAACTGGTCAAACAAGGCGGAACAACTTACACGGCCATTGCCTCGCTCTACCTTGCTTCATCCAAACTTCATTCCAGTCCGCTGACGGTAGACGAGCGTCACGCGACTGTGGAATGGCTCTTGAGAAATCAAGATGACTCTGGAGGTTTCCGGGGACGAACCGGAAAAGATGCTGATGCATGTTATTGCTTTTGGTGTGGTGCAGCACTTAAGGTATAATTCAATGTTAACGTTATGCTATCGTTGCAGTTGAGAGCTCCTGAACCAGATACTTGGGGCAAGTGAATTCGTGGACGCCAGATCCCTTGCTGGATTTCTCGCACGGTGCCAGTTCAAATATGGCGGTATTGCCAAAGCGCCCGGTGAGCACCCTGGTACGTGTTGTGCTACCCCTTCTATACATATTCTCACCGTGCTATCTCAGACCCATATCACACCTATCTCTCGTTAGCGGCATTATCTATATACCCCCCTATGACAGAAGTCAGCACCGACTCGGCATTAGCATCGTGGAAGTTCGAGCCCTTGGATGCTTTGCTTAATGCTTCTAAGACTACGGCTGCTTGGGCAAGGAAATATATCCCAGATCCGTCTATATAGAAGATAACCAATCACTTCGTAGAGGTAGAGAATCGCCTGGCCCAAGTTGTAATATTTAATGTACGGATGCAATGTATGAAGCTTGGATATTCGGAGCGCCGAGCCTTAAATTAGTGATACGGGGAGCGATCGACGCTAACATCATCGCTTATGGCGTGCTCGTCCGTTCAAGGTCCGTTGCAGTCCGGCGATTTCAAGTGGGCGTGTTCAAAGTTAAGCAGTCAAGCAGAATCTTTTTTAAGAATCGGACCGTATTCTGCAACATGCGAAGGATTTAGTGTTCTACAAACTATTACCTGCAACTTGTACTGAAGGCCGCGGATCACATCTCAAGATCTATAGATTGTGCTCCTGTTACTTATGCATACTTGTATCACTCCTCTGTCGATTCATCATGTCGAGGGAAAAGCCTGAGAATACGGTAAATAACAACTCCACTTCCGAGGAAATCGCATACAAAGATCAAATGATATCTGGTCCTTGGAAAATGAAAGTTATTTCAGTGGAGTAGGAGGTATTAATGTTTAAGAATGACTAGGTAAGTAGCATTCGGACTCGATAACTTTATAAATTAAAACCACATGCAATGATGCGGGAGATTATTATTTCGTGACTTGCTAGTGAATAGGCACTACTTTCCGAACGTCCAGGTGAATTAGCATGAATCTGAGAGTCTATAAATACGATAATCTTAGTTAGAAACTCCCAAAATAGATTATCACGAATTTTATAGAGATAAAGGAGGAATTGAAGAAGGCAATCCTAAGTTCAAAGACTTGGTAGTACTGACTTCAAGCGAAAGCCGTGAGTTGTCGGAGTTCATGCAAATTGTAGGTTGTGAAGAAAGCTTGAACCTTGAGGCGGCGGCCCGGGCGTCGGAGTTGCTCATTTGTTTGTCGAATGGTTTCGATTTAAATATATATATAATACAAATAGACACCGGCATCGGGGCCGAATTTTGGGTTTCCCTAATGTCTCCCTTCGTGACTCCGATGTCGACGTTGAAGTGTACTGAATGTTTGAACATCGCTCATTCGGCGGTACTCAAGAAACCTTGGTTATATCTGTGCTTTACTCTCATACGTGAAAGTGTTTAAGGCCCTGGTTTACGTGTGTCATGCAGTATCTCTGGGCATGTTCTGCTTTGAAGTGACTTTTTACTTGGTATCTAAAACCTGTTACTACCCTTCTCTCAGCGCCGGTGGTGATCACCAAAGAACTAAAGGAATGTGCCACCAATACCTACTTAAGTATGGCATGGCGGGTTTACGACCACATCAGTTGCCCAACACGGAGCGCCGCCCGCTCCCAATTTCTAAGCACAGCCCATCACTACTAGAAGTTTTAGTGAAAGCGATATGCAATGTAGGGCATTATCTTCATCCTTAGGTGCCTTCTTCATCGCATCATGTATTGGGTGCCTTTCTTCGACCGGTTCTTTCAGCCAGCAAGAGTTGGTGAGTACTCCATTCATGCACTAAAAACGATGATGCATTCTGAGAGTCTGGAAACTAGCATTTGTTGGGCCTAATGTCGATAATGCAACCGTAGGTAGTTTCAATGAAATAAAGACGTATTTTCAAGTTCACATGGGATAGACCCTTGTACACCTCATGAGGATCAGCCAATTTGAACCGCAAAGATCTTCCATTCACCCAAGTACGTCAAAAGCGCACATTCATCATCTTTTACTCTTACTGAACCGTCTTTTTCGTCACGCAGCTTCCGTGGAGGACATTACTCTCACCAAAGCCGTCAGCATTACAGCTGTTATTCCCAGCGCAAATGAAGGATGTATGTACCATATCTCCTCAATTCTAGGACCCCAGGACCCAGCATCAACTCACTTATGCCTGTTCGCCTAGGCCGCTAAATTTTCTTAAGAAGCTATCTTCCCGGGTATGATGGTATCGTCTTCCTGGTTCCATCTGAAAAGGAAGATTTGTTGCAGTGCAAGGTGGAGCTGGAGCAAATATTGTCGAATGAGGAGATACTATCGACGGTCCCGCTCCTCGTGCTCTTCATCAATCCGCCTGAAGTAGGTAATACTAAAGATAAGGAAGAGCTCATTCGTCAACTAGGACTGAAACACAAGATCATCAAAGGGGTATGCGTGCCGTTGTAGCTTTACTTGACGCGCACTAATCTTATTCCGTGGCTGATGCTTCTAGGGCCTTCTGAATAGTACTCGGCCTGTCGGCATATTTATGTTTTCCCTTCCTCCGAAAGGAAGATACGAAGAGGGTCAGTGGTAACTTTGCTTTTTTTTTTTAGCAGTCTTTTTCGTGTTGATCGCTCTTTTCATAGCTTTTCGATGGCTTTCGCAGTATATTGCGCACTCGTCTTTACGGGATTACTGGCCTTTCTCCTGTTTTTACGTGCATTGAATGTGTACGATTATAGTGCGAAGCGGTTCACGGAGCTGGTTGTCTTTGAGATTTGCGTGAAGACGGTTACCTATCCTTGACCTGTCGTGTTCCCTGCCTCGAGAGCTATATGACAATCATCACTCAGGCATCGCATTAACCATCGAGAAAACACGTTAAATCGAGTTGATATATGTTGTATCCATAATGAAGAAACCATGTCGTATGTGCAGAAATATAAAGTTAAGTGATGTTGCAATGCCAGTAACTACGTTTATATGCTTTGAGAGAGAGAAAATGCACAAATCCGCTGAACCTGAATAAACTATATAATATTACTGTGCGAGTTCATAAAAATCCTCCTCTGACCCGGCCATGCTGTCCGTGTCCTCCCATAGGTCGCCTTCGCCCTCGTCCCTATTCACAGGCACAACCCTGCCATTCCCATTCGGTGCCACAGTACCCTCTACAACACGGCCTTTACCCTTCGCGTTCCCCCACGCGCGGTGCCCACCCCCCAGTGGCATCGCAGAGAACACCTCCCTATTCTCGTCCCCCCACGCCGCCCACTCCCCCGCGCGCATATCACTCTCACCGCGCAGGGGGCTGCTGTCCTTCCGCAGCCCCCTCCCTACATTCGCACCCGCACTTGCTGGTGGCTGCGGAGTCCCGCCGCCGCGCACCTCATGCAGATGCGCCGTCCGCGCCCACTTCTTTGCGCTCTTCGGGACGGCGCCGAGCCACACGGGCGGCGCGCCGTGCGAGCTGGAGCGCTGCAGCAGTGCGGCGGGGCGTACCACGAACGCAGATGTCGCTGCGCGCGTGGGGGTAACGGGGCGGAGGAGTTGAAGTTGTGTGGTGCCCCCGCCCCCACGGCGGCGGGAGGACGGGGTGCGCTGCGAGGAGGTGCTGGAGATGGTGCGTGTGCGTGTGCGGTGTGCGGTGCTAGAGCGAGGGGAGGCGGGGGTGTTGAGGGAGATGGCTTCGAGTGGGGGTTTGGGCCATGTTTCTTGTTTGTCTCGCGTGGGGAAGGATATACGGTCGCCTGGACAAATGAAAGTCGAAATCAGCTCTACAAAAAAGTATTACGAGAGGAGAAACACTCACTCAAACCAGCAGAGACCGGATAGCTCTTCGCTGACATGATCTTCGGTCTCCTCTCCCCTTCCCCCTCCACCTTCCCATCTCCACCCGCCTTCCCCACCGGCGTATCATCCACACTCCGCCTCCCAAACCTCCTCCCCCACTCCCCATTAAAGCTCAAATGCCTCCTCCCCCACTCCCTTACAGTCCTCACAGGGGGGCTCACGCTAGTGGTATACTCCCCTCGCGACCCACGCGTGAGGCCCATGAACACGAGCACGGCGAGAAGGAGGAGGAGCTGCGCGATGCCAAGGCGTTTTTCGAGTATGATCTGGGGGAGGTTAGTGGGTTTTTTTTGGCGGGGGAGGGAGGGGACATACCTCCTCGGAGAGATACTCGATCCGGTCCACGAGGAGCCCGTATTCGGACTGCAGCTGCTTGCGCTGCTTTTCCCAGTCGTGCGCGTTACGCTGGTACGTCTGCGCGTGCGCGCGGCTCTATAAACGTTATGATAAAATCTAATCAGCACATAGCCACTTAGAGGTTGTAGTAACAGCACAAAAGCAACAAAGCACCAATGACCTCTCAAGTCAGAAGTCCAAGAAAAGTACATCGACCACCAAAACGCAAAAACGCAAAACGAAAAAAAGAAAACACACTCACAATCCCTTCCAACCGCCCAACATCCTCCCCCACCCGCCTAATCACCTCCCTTATCGCGCTATTCTGCTGCTCAATGTACCTCGCAAACAGGGTATGGTTCGCCTCCAGCGCGGTGAGGCGGTTCATGATCGTGCTGTAGATGGATTCACCGCCTGGGGGGGTGCGGTACTTGGGTGTTTCGGGAGTTGGGGGGGAGGAGGGCGGCGGGGGCGAGGGCGGGGAAGGAGAGGGAGGGGGGGAGAGGGGCGGGACGTAGATGATTGATGGGGGGGAGGGGATGGCGGAGGGGGAGGGGGAGGAGAGAGGTTGTTGTTGTGAAGGCGCGGTGGGCGATGCTGATGAGGGAGAGGCGCTGCTTTTTTGGGAGGACGAAGACGAGGCGGGTGCGGGTGCGGAGGGTGTAGGTGCGGAGGGTGCGGGTGTGGAGGATGAGGCGGCGGCGGTAGATGGGGGTGGTGTAGAAGAATAAGCTGCAGCGGAGGCGGAGGAGTGGGATGGAGATATGCTGGGAACAGCGGTGCTCGTTTCTGTATCCTTCTCCGATGTAGTATTTACTTGAACATTCTGATCTACAGAAGCAGAGCTCGAATCCGCACTTGCATTCGAATTCGAACCACCCGCGGGATCCTCCTCCCCCTCCGCCTTCAGAGGGGGCGTCGGTTCCGACTCCTGCGACGTTGTTATCCTAGTTGCCGAGGGATCCTGGATATCTGCCCCTGTGATTCCAAGGGACGAGGACATGTATGTGTCGGTCGAGTGTGTCTTGACTTCCTCTGTGGGCGTAGCAGTGGTAGTGGTGGCGTTTGCAGCGGCGGGGTGCTGGCTCGAGATGATCGTCACCTGGACGGGCGTAGGTACAGGGGAAGACATTGACGCCGATATTTCAACAGCCCCTCTACCTTGTTCCTCCTCAACCCCCTCCACCTCCCTCACTAAAACCTTCGGCGTTTCCTTCCACTTCTCCTCGGCCTTAGCGCGACTCTCCGCCTCCCAGATGTCCCACTTCCATTGCTCGAGGTGCGTGAGGCCGTACACACGCAGGAGGGACACGGGGCAGTAGTACTCGTTTCCGTAATGCGAGTGGAAGTCGATGCGTAGGTAGCGGTAGAAGTCGAGCAGCGAGAGCGGGGGGTGGAAGGACTGGATTTGGGTACGGGAGGGGTTAGAAGGCTATGGGGTTAAAGGATAGGATGGGGCGCACCTGCACACCGCGGATGTTCTTCGCTCTGTAGGTTCCGACTACAGTCCACCCATCCAGGTCGGTCGAATAGGTCTTCGCAACGCTCACCGTAAAGTCCTTGAATATCCCACTAAAGAACTCAAAGTTCGCGAGCTGCACTGTGTCGATGCGGATATCATCGCACAGCTCGACCACAACGAACTGCGGCTCGTCGCGGCCCTTGCCCTTGCCCTTGCCCGTGCACGGGGAGAGCATGTACCGGTCCTTCTTGCTCGACAGGATGGACGCAGGGGACTTGGCGGTGCGGTGCGACAGGTGCACACGCGCGGAGCAGTCGAGGTTAGCGTAGTTGAACCGGTCGGTGAGGGGGACGCGGAAGTGAGGCGAGATGGGCTCGGTTTGGGGCGGAGCGAGGGCCGCGGAGGGGATGTCCGCTGTGCTTGGGGGGTGCGCAACCTGGGGCGTGGTTGGGATAGATGATGTATTGTCCACTGGAGGGGCGGCAGAGTCATTCGTGCTGCCCGGACTGGCGGGGTCCGGGGCATGGACGGCGCTCTGTTTGGCTTTCCATTCCTCGAAGGAGAGGAGGATGTCGTCCGGGACAGGGTCGAGCGGTGGGAGGGGCTTGAGGCAGCAGACGGGTTGCTCAGGCGGTTTGGGCACCTGGAGGGCGATGGCGCGGAAGGGGTCGTATGGGGACGACGGGGCCGCCCATGCGGGGGACGCGAAGAGAAGAGCTGTGAATGCCACGGCGAGCGCTGCGTGCATGTCGCCCTGGGTATTTCGGTATGAAGCCCGCAGTGCGAAGTATACAGTCAAGTATACAATCAAGTATTCCTGGTGTCCTGGATAAATACGAATATCAGTCGTCGAGGAGCAATACGAGCTCAGTTACACGTCGGCATGAGTTGGCAATGATTCTAACGGAAATCCGCCCGGCGTTGCGCCTATTTTTGGTCTCTTCATTTTTAGGCAACCGGGCCGCATTGCTCTTGCTCTCCCACTGTGCCTGGTCGAAAGGCAATTATGACAAGACATCGAGAGGCCACTCTAAAGGACTACGCCAGAATGTGCTCTCGAGCCTCACGCAGCCGCGGTGTCATCACTGCCACACTTCTGCCCAAGACGTCCCACGTCTTTCGGGATGGCCACTTCATCTTCCTCCGATGCAACGAACTTGGACTATATTTTTCTGTAAATGCACTCAAGTAGAAGATAGAATTACTGGCATCTAGCTGATTTGACACTGGACGCGCATCAGGAATTTACATAAAGAAGCCCTCGCTTGAGCCTGCCCTGCTCTGGTTTCCCCAAGCACCTCAACCAAGCTGATACATACCCTGTAGTCCTGCGACCTTTCTTTGCACTCCACGCACCTGAGGTATCACTGATACTTACCTGAACTTTAATACCTGGGTGGCCAACACACACCTGGACCACTGCAAAGAATTCAAACCGGCCGCTTGTTGCACTGGTGTTAGCCTCGTGTCCCCACGTCTAATCATCTCGCCCACCCGAGGTCTCATGCTCTTTGGCACGTCAACTTTGAAACCTCCCGCGACAGTGGGCTGAGACGACCGCGATAGTATCGGAAAATGCTACCCCTATCCTAGGCTACTGCAATCTACATAAACAAGCCTGGGGGCGGATCGCGTTCCCCCGCTAACAAGGCTTCCTTCTCTCCCCAGTGCATGAGCGTGATTACAGACTCTCGCACAGCGTCTCGTCCAGCCATGTCTGGCGCTATTCTTGATCCTCTTCGCCATCTGGAAAAGCCCAAGCACTCACCAACGCCCCCGCCGAGATCAACGACCCCTCCATCAAGTGCGTTTTCTCCCTTTCTCCTCATCTTCGCCGCTCACCTCACCATACAGACGCATTACAGGCTAACCAAAGGCCAGGACCGCGGAACTTGCGGTGCTGAAACATGGACCCCCAACTGCGGCGCGTCGTTCAACTTCACTGGTACATTCCTCTCTCTATAGCACCACCACGTTTCCCTTATAATTGCCACAGGCTCGATTATCTACGCTCTCGGCCGTGGAGGGACTCTCGGCACCGGAATGGTCATAACCGTAAGCATCGAAAACGGCCCCGCGACCAGCGACCAGCGTCGAGCTTGACAACGCCCCTGACGGGAAGTTCACCCATACATCACCTTGCAATATGATTATTTTCTTGCGAGGACAGTTGGAGGAGAGGGAACATGTGGAGGAAATACCGTCCCCAGCTCCGTATCTGCATCTAGTACGACCAGCATATCGGCTTCCCTATCCTCGCCAACCAACCTCGCCTCTCCAACCTTCTCCACACCCAGTATAAACTTCAGACCAATACTACGCGCAATAATCTGCCCCACCCTCGGTGTACTCATCGCCGAGGGCTTCTGGCGGTACTTCCTCCGCAGGCGCCGAAAATGCCATCACCTTCACCCTGCTCATACCGGGCAGCAACTCGAAGACGATCCAGAAGGCGTCTCTCCCCAAGCCTATCCTCTAAAACCTACATCGTCTCCCATGGCACTTGCACCACCATCTCGGAAATACCTAGACTCCACCTCAACACTGCAAGGGAAAACGACTCGCAGCTCTCGCTCTCCCCATCTGTGCCCCCCTGTGTACAACTTTTTCCAGACGCCAGTGGCGAGGTACGCCATTGTGTGTTGTGCTTCATCCAAATTCTCATGTTCTGTGAAGTTCTACACTATCTCTGAGTACCTAGCGTATATTAGCACCATGCATATAAGTGATAATGTCCCGGAAACCCGTCGTTCTATACAACTTAAGCAGTGTCGGCCCATGCCATGATCAATCTTCAGAATCAATGTAGATACCAATGTCCGATGCTTCACCCCAACGATGTGCAACTTCAAAGTCCTGTATTCGCTGGAAACAATATGTGTCGCACTTTGTCAATGAATCCAGAGGCATCGCCGTCCTCTACTGGATCAATGATAACACAAAAGTGAACTTCCGGCGAACAAACGGCCGCGCAGATCAACGTTTCGAGCTCCACTGCGGCCTCTGGCTCCGGTGCATGGTACCCCATACCATAGAGATGCTTGAAATGAATTTTGCAGATCCCCGGAATAGCACCAAGAATTTGGATGATAGCTGTGGGCGATATATGAGCCATGGTAAGAATGGTAAGGGGACAGGAGGAGCGGCGAAGGAAAGAGAGAAGGGCGTTGATCATCTGTGGTTCGAAGTTCAGCCCCGGGCCTAAGGAAGTACCGTTTATGAATAGATTTTCCAGTCTGGGTACATTCAGAACCTTGAGGTGGTTCGCAATGGTGTCTCTAGTACCATCGAGGTGAAGAGATGTCACTTTGATCAGCACCCCTTTTTGTACTGGGAGTCCAACTTCTGAGGAATTGATGTAGATCTTCAGTTGAGTAAGGGCGGGCATCTTTGGCAGCAAGAAACAGAGGTTTCTATTGTTAAAAGACGAAAAATGTGTAATTTGACGCCAAAGCGAAGAAAAGGGATCATTTGGGAGTGAAAAATTTCGGAGTGATAGAGAAGTGAGATTTTTAGCAGAGTCAAAGTCATTTAAGGGATCTTGTATGGATTCATATTTGGTGCAATTTGTGCATTTGTATAAAGACAATGCATGCAATATCGGGAATTGGTTATCGAGGGCAGAGATCAAGCGGAATAGTACAGATCTGAAGTCTACATGGAGCGTGACATCTTGCCAACGGCGGTGATGATTTAGAAAGAGCCCGATGAGAGCATGGACGACAAAGCTGGATGATGGTGCAGAGTCCCAAGCGTTCGGATCTTGCACTCTACGCAAGCACAGCTTATCTCTTGAGAAGGTGAATGAAAGTGGCAGCTTGCCCGAGCGACGGAGGCACGTCCTCACTGCCGCTATAAAATGCGCGCCTTTGGGAGTGACCTTTCTGTCGTCGTCATTCCATTTTATGAATAAATGGGACCATAGGGGCCGAAAGGAGCTCGCAAAAGATCTCCAGCGGCGGTCCACCTGCAATACTGCGGGGAAGGAGACACGGTCGTGGAATTCGATGGTTGGATAGCAAAGAAGAAATATTTGAGCGAGGATTTCGTTGGGAAGGCGATATACCGGCCCAAGAGAGTCGCTGTATAAGTCGCTCAGTTGTGTCTCGAGACTACGTTTCTTTTTCTTTTTCCGTGCGCTGGAATGGCAATGAGACATTAGAAATGGGTGAGACATTAGAAATGGGTGAGAAATAATGCACGCACAGTGACTTAGTGGCCCTCCTCGACATTATAAAATGGAGACTAGGGACAGTGGGGAGATGGAGATTAAAACGTTAGGAATGAAATGGAAGAGAGCAAGGAAAGAGTCAAGAGTTAAGATCTAAGACATTGAGTTTCGAACGGAGACGGAATTTGCGAGCGGCCCGATGGCCCCGATGGCATATGTGCCCTAGGCAGTTGTTTCTTCATGACCTCCTCATGACCGTCAAGCTCAGTCAAGTCTGTTGGAATAAACAAACCCCGTGATATGGACTCATCCCAAACGCGACGCGCCCCCATCAAATCGCGTCCCCTCGCCTAGTCTCGATCCCGATATTCGTGCCCGCGCACTATGTATTAAGTATCGTTCATTCCTCTATATTATATATTGCTCTATTTCAGTGTATATTACTTATGGCTATTTAATTTCAACTTAACTTCTTTTGTAGTCCTAGGTATTTGTAAGAAACTAGATACGAGATCTCAGTCTTTAGAAGCCAAAAGACTGGGTTAATTAGTTACCTAGATACGAGATCT
>JASFDH010000727.1:0-20047 GCA_036937195.1 Nidularia pulvinata
ATGTCAAACTTAAAGATGAAGTGGCACCATCTCCACCTGATGTTTCTATGCAACAAGCACTGTGCAGCATGCACATGCCCAACTTTTGTCAGAGGTGGAATTTGTGTACATTCCCGATTCCTGGAGGAATATCATGAGGAGAAATTTCCTGCCAGCGATGAATGGTCAAAATTAATAGGTGAGTATGCTCATAAAATTGCACAGTGATGAATGTGAAAAGCCTCATAGTGATGGACAATGCCACCTCCAGGCTATTCATGCAACAGGAAGGAAGTAAGGAAGGCTTTTACCAAAATGTCTTTTCTATTCCCTCCCTGGGAGCATCATTACTTAAGCATTTAGCTGTTGTCACTCATGAGGGTACAGATGGTGGAGGAGGGATATGGAAATGTAGTTGCCAGGCAGGACAAGCATCAGAGTGCTTTCACAAGAAGAAAGCACATGATGAGCTGCAGCATCAATTAAAGCAAGATCCCAATGCACAAGACAATGGTATTGCAAGCTGTGCTGCTGCAGACCAAGGAGGTAATCAATGCATTGGCATGTTCATGATTAGATGCTTACAGTTCTTTCAGTGCCTGTTAACCATTGTGCAGCTGCAAACAAAGCTTCAGTATCATATATGCCTCAGCCTCCACTGGTATGGGCATGTGTTGGTACAGATCCTCAGTTAAAGGCATATCCTCAGGTAAAAAGCTTTGAGGGGCTTACCTTTGAAATAAGCACCACTTCATCATGCTGCTGCAGGGGTACAAGGATGTTATATGACACAGATAGGCCCATTCATGAAATTTCATGCACAGTGTACATGTTAACAATGACAGTGGCAGCCAAGATTCAAGTGCAGGACTGCCTCACATGCAAGTGACAGTTTATTGGCCTGACTGCATCGAGTTGGGCTATTCAACAATAACAACAAGGTTCTGTTCACTCACCAACTCCTGAATCACTACATCACCTGCTTCACATCTTCAGAAACTCCTTTCCAAGCATGGAAGACAGTAGTTGAGCATGGTTACCAAGATGCAGGGTCAGAGAAGCACTTTGTCTTCATTGATGTATTTTGTGCTACATGGTTTGAGTATGCAAAAATTTTGAACCTAGAGAGTGATATGATGTGTCCTACATGCAGAGAGGACTCCCAAGACACCATCTGGGATGGTGTTACACTGGCATTTAGTAGAAGCTGCTTACTTCCTTCCCTAGAACCACCAACAACTTTTCACAAGGATTCAGCTTCTCAGAGATCCCACTATGTGTACACTCAGCAATGTATTCTGGATAGGAAGGTTAGAAAGCTGGTGTGCAATGCCATAAGTGGTCCGTTATTAAACAAGAGGACCCATGTTGCAGTGGCACCTGTAAGAGAGGATAGCAAGGCAAGTGAAGAAAGTGGAGAGGAGAATCAGGATGTGATGGCCAAAAAGGCTGCCCAAGACCATGCAAAGTTAGTGGAGCAATTAGAAGCAATTACTCTGGCAAACCTTGCACTGTCAGACATAGATACCATGCTGCAACTCATGTTCAACAAGCATTTTGGGTATGGATCATTGGATGTGAATGGAGAACCACATGCTGTGTACAAGAGACTTTTTGTACAAGTGAGCGATATATAGCGATTCTCATTATTTTTTCTCCCTAACCTTCACAAAAGTTATGTGCAGAGGAATCTGTGCTCCAGAATATCCCATGGCCTGCATTGCAAGGTCTTCAGACCTTTAATGCTGGTGACCACAGCACAAACACTGTCTCAGGTCTGATTGAAATCCCTGCTGTCCACCAAGCGGTGGCTTATGAACTTCACAAATGGAATAAGATCTCTGATAGTCTCAAGGGCATATGTATGTGGCTTGCTCAGCATGCTGATAAGATCCTACAAGACTTATTTGTGCAACCGAGGCCCAAAGAAAACCCCACCCCTATAGAAGAGAAACCATGGGCATCAGTAAGTCTAATGTTACTATGAAATGATGACAACTTATCCATCATTATTTTCATGACTAGACAGGTACATTTTATGTGAGGAAAATCATCAGAAAATGCTCAAGGTATCCACATCTAAAGCATGATCAGCAGCCAGAAAAAGATGGAAAGTGTGGTGCAAAGTTTCCTGATTGATTCATTCCACTCAAAAGGATACACAAAGTGCTCACCAGCTTGCTTTGTGTCAACATATGCAGCATCAGATCTAACCATGAATTAGATAAATTCAAGTGCAGCAGAGTGTGGTAACAGCATCATATCTAGGATCAGAAAGTCTGTGTGGTACATGTCCCAGGACAGGGCAATTATATATACAAGGGTGTTTCTTGCTGTGTGAAATAGGCTCAAGATAAAGGAGATGGAGAAGCAGACTTGAGGCAGGGTTAGAGTAGGATGCTTCTGTAATGCAGACATAGGTTATTGCCAAACAAAATATTGCCAAACAAACTGTTGGCAAACAATTTGTAGGCAAACAAGTCATTGGCAAACAAATCATTGGCAAACAAGTCATTGAGTCAGCTGACTTATTTACCAGGCTTAATGGAATTGTTGGCAACTTCGGTAATAGCCATCCTTGGAATCAAAACTATTTTGCATATCAAATCCAAATTTGGTGACATGACTGCTCCTAATTACACACTACAACTTTGCCAGCCACTGCAACAAGGGCTCAAATTCAGGAAATGTCTTTAATTGCTGTTTATTCATTTTGTATCCCCCTCTGCTAGGACTATGTGATTTAATTAGCATCAGAAATTGCCATTTATTTGATAATACAGTTGCTGCAGATACACTGTACATCAATATGCATAGTAACACATACATGCATACTATGTACTCCAAATATGTAAACATATATGTAAGTCACTTAGATGCAGCTTAAACATCCATCAGACATACAACTCCCACAGTCTGAGAGTCTACCCAAGAGCATTTTGGAGAGGACTGGGTGACAGATACCCATGGACTAAGTGGTGAAACAGTGGCTTGAATTGTTGAGATCTGGGTGTTCAATACCTGTGGGATATTAACTATTAAGCACCAGGTGCTTGATGCCCATCAAGGATAATATATTCAGGACTGAGTGCTCAATACTCACTGAGATGCACATATTAAGTGCCAGGTATTAATCACCTGATAGGAAGGAAATGTTCAAATGGGGTACTGAATACCCATTGGAAAAGAATATTTAATGCTGGGTGGTAAATATCCATTAGAGGGGATATATTTATTACAGGGTGCTCAATACCCATTGAAGAGGAGATATTCATTAAGGGTTGGTCAATACTCATTGGAAAGCACATATTCAAGCTTGAATAAAAAAACTCAGCACAGGGTGCTGAATACTCTATGGAATGGAAATGTTCAACACAGGGTACTGAATACCCATTGGAGAAAGTATTCACTTCTGGAACATTAATTATTGGGTATTCTTTTCCCAATGGAAGCAAGTAATCAAGTTTGAATTAAAACACTTAGGACAGGGTGCTGAATACTCTGCAAAACAGAAATGTTCAACACTGGGTACTGAATACCCATTGTAGAGTGATTTATTATGAGGTGCTTGATTCCAATTAGAAGCAAGCATTCAAGTTTGAAATAAAACACTCAGTATAGGGTGCTGAATACCTGATGGAAAAAAAGTGTTCAACACAGGGTACTGAATACCCATTGGATGAAATATTCAATTCTGGATGCTGAATACCCATTGTAGAGGAAATGTTTATTATGTGGTGCTTAATTCCCATTGGAAGCAAGAATTCAAGCTTGAATAAAAACACTCAGCATAGGGTACTGAATACCTAGTGGATCAAAAATGTTCATCATGGGGTACTGGATACCCATTGGAAAAGAAAGCTGGGTACTGAATACCCATTGAAGAGGAAATATTCATTATGGGGTGCTCAATACCCATTGGAAAGGAAGCATTCAAGTTTGAATGAAAACACTGACACAGGGTGCTGAATACCCAGTGGAATGGAAATGTTCAACATGGGGTAATGAAAACCCATTGGAAAATAAATATTCAATGCTGGGTACTGAATACCTATGGAATATGAAATATTTATTACAGGGTGCTCAATACCCATTGGAGAGCAAGTATTAAGCTTTAATGAAAAAAATTAAGCACAGGGTGCTGACTACCCAATGGAAAGGAAATGTTCAACACAGGGTACTAAATACCCATTGGAAAAGAAATATTCGATGCTGGGTATGTAATACCAATTAAAGAGGAAATATTTATTATGGGGTGCTCAATACCCATTGGAAGGCAGGTAGTCAAGTTTGAATTAAAATACTCAGAATAGGGTGCTGAATACTCGATGGAACAAAAATTTTCAACATGGGGTGCTGAATACCCATTGGAAAAGAAATATTTAATGCTGGGTGATAAATACCCATTGGAGAAGATATAATTATTACAGAATGCTCAATATCCATTGGAGAGCAAGTATTAAGCTTTAATGTAAACATTAAGCACAGGGTGCTGACTACCCAATGGAAAGGAATTGTTCAACATAGGCTTCTGAATACCCATTGAAGAGGAAATATTTATAACAGGGTGCTCAATACCCATTAGAGAGCAAGTATTAATCTTTAATGAAAACATTAAGCACAGGGTACTAAATACCCATCAGAAAATAAATATTCAATGCTGGGTTCTGAATACCCATTGAAGAGGAAATTTTTATTATGGGGTGCTCAATACCCATTGGAAAGCAAGTATTCAAGGGTATTTGCTCCCCAGCAACTCATAGGTGTCTGGATTCTCTATACTTACTGGGTATTCAATGCCCAGTACTCTCTTAAAAGAAAGTAGTCTCATTTCAAGTATGTCCCCTTCTCTTGTTTTATGTATGTGCTATAATTATAATTTATGTATGTGTTACTACATTATAGCTCATACATCCTGTGCCTTAAATACAAGTATTGCTAATTGTAATAGTAAAAGCAGAAGTAGCAATACCATGGATACAAAGAATAAAAAAGTTCTTGACACACAATAAAAGTAGCAGAAATGAGAGCAGAAGCATAAACAAGCAGAAGTGTACTTAGAAACGGTAATTGTATCTTGAGTATCAAATAATAAAAACAATACTTCACAGATTAATGATGAATGGAAACAGAGAGAAGTTATTGGAAGCATAGCAGGAAATCATATCATAGAGTTGGAAAGTGTTGGAAGATGTCAGGAAAGATCACAGATGTAACAGGCTGCACTATAGCTGCTTTTGGTTACAGCTTAGCCATATTGGTTCCCTCCAGGTTCCAGGTGCTGGTGCTATATTCAGTGCTGATGCATACTGCATTTTCCTTCATTCTAACTAGTCTGTTTTCTCCAGTACTTAGGGCTTCATTATTGTACTCTATCCTGTTGTAGCTAGCTATCTTGACCAATATCATAATTTAGATGCTGATATGTGGTTTTCCCTTAGTGTTTATGTGTAGATCTGCCAAGGACATATCAATAGATTAGATGGACACATGGACAACACATGCATAACATACATTCACCAGCACTTACTGCATACCATGAGGCTACTGACCCTTTTTCATTCCTTATATTAGATACATGTTGCAGCTGATCACTTATTATTTACATGCACAATACTCATGTTATACATGTATACAGCATGTAATCAGACATTATTTACACATGTAGAGCAAATGTAATTTAGTATATAGGTAGCACATTTGTACTGAGAACACCAGCCTAGAGCTGGTTGTTTCCCAACTAGCAATACAGTGCTTCTACTCCCATCCTTACTTCTCTCTGAGTGATTGAATAACCTTGACATTGCACTATTCTAGAACATATTGTTTGTGTGTCTGACATTAGTGACTGCTGACTGCTAGTTTTGCCTTCAATATAATAATAATACAAATTTGCTCTCCAATTAGCTACTGATGTAGTGTTAACCTGTTTACATGGGGGCAATGCTGCTTGGTAGATGCAATTCCCTGTCCTACTGAGGAGATAATGGTGATTATAGATCAAATGAAAATCACATGAATAAATAAATCCACAATGTATCTGATGGACTAATGAGGAAGAGATTGCAACTATATCTGATGTATTTATTCATGTTTTAGTTACTGTCTAATCTGGAGCCTTAATGTTGATCTTATTATAAATTTGTTCTTGATTTCCATGGTGTTAATATTGAGTATTTATTTAAAATAAATCCGGTGGATAAATATCTAATTTATTATAATTCTCATTCCAAATTAATCCAGGAGATATCTGGCAGATATTCAGTGAAGTCATTTTAATATTATTCATTGCTTATTCGAATCAAAATCGATGAGATTACAGGGCAGCATCCGTGGTGATATCTAAAGGATAGGAGGATAGGAATATTTTTTTGATTTTCAAACTAGTCCAAGAAATTGAATCCCCTGGTTAGACATTGTAGCTGTGACAGAAAATTGACACATGCTGGTGATCACTGAACACAGCCGGCGCGGGTAATTTTCAAAGTGCCCCCACTTTCATCATGTGCAAGGGATTCAGCTGAAACCCTTGAAAATGGGTTTCCAAATAGAATTATCCCATTAGAGGCGGGATGCAAGTAAAAATTCAAGGTAAGCGGCAGACACAACCGAAGAGAGACCTACCGTGATATCATGAATATGCTTGTGCGGCTAATGTCCCAACTATATTTCTCCATCACCAGACCAAAAACATGAAATATCTTTATTGATGATACAAATATAAATAGCTGGCAGATAACAATACATGCGCTTAGTCTCTTCTCATCTTGTTTAACGGAGCTTCAAATGCACAGAGAGACTGAGGGAATGTTATGCGTTCGACGACGACTACCTTAAGACGAGAATTGAGGATGAGGAATGCAAGTTCCTAATATTTGAATGATGATGCTTCCACATCAGTCGAAGGGAATGGCGGATAGTCGTGTACAGTTTTGATTTCTATAGTGACTAATATAGCGAAGTCCGAATCTGATCTTGAATTTGCACTGGCTTGAAGTTCTAGGTTAGATCTTCCAAAGTTGGTAGGCTATAACCAAACTGGGGTCAGAAAAGTGCATTTTCCGGGTCATCACATTAGCGGAACACTCGCCGAGTGTGGGAAGCTAATGCTATTGTTTGATAAAACATCAGACTACAAATTGTGTGAGACTTGTATGAGAATAGTGCCCTCGCAGATAAGTGGTAGTTAGGATCGACGTACATGCTGCCTCAGAGTACCTCCACGAAAGAGCACATTATGAGCTAAATTCAGCATGTTCCCGACTGATCTAGCGTTGAGGGTCGACAGAAGAGCATTAGTATAGAACTTGCAGCGGATAACCTCCCAAATATAGTTTCTGAAATTTCTTTCAAATTCTGCCTAAAATGCATATGAAGCTGGACTGCTTACATTGTACCATTCTATATTCGTAAGTTTCAGCTAGAAGTGATATATCGTTTCGATTTTAACTGGACATATTGGGTAAACGACGAAGAACACCATGTCAAGCACGGCAAATATAGCCGTGATAAAGCCAGTCTTGACTGTGAATCGTAGGGTAATCCTGAGGGTGAAAGAGAACAACAATGGAAAAGTCTTGTTAATAGGATCGTTTACCGGTGTAACGATCCCCATCTTGCTTCGGGAATGTGGTATTATGAACATGGAATTGAGAGACCGTCCAGACAGGATAAGACATACGAGAATCATCGTCAGTGCAACAGTGATGATCACGTCTACCATGGCAGACGCCGATAGCCATGTCAAAATTGCTGAGTTGAGTTCGGATCTTCTTGAGAATAGACGGACAACCGCGATACCCCAAGTTAGCCAAATCCCTCCACCTGTATACAATTCGATTCATTTGAGAAGAGCCGGAGTCCATTTAGATCTGCAGTACTCACCAAAAGATACGATCGCGAATGCACAAATCACAACAGGCAACCACCAAGCTTTGGTAATGGTTCGAATGCGCCATGCAATGAAAAAGTCTATTGGTGTTGATATTGCAACCTGCGCAATGTATAGATCACTATAGTAGATCTTCATGGGGAAATATAGTTTTACTCACGATGATACACGGATCTAGATTGTCGTATTTTAATTCAGAAGAAGGTGAATAAAACAGAAGCACGGTAAATTTATTTCACATGCTCTCTTGAAGAGAACACTAAAATAGGGACTAGTCTGAATTGGACGATAGTTGACGGAGAGCGAAACTTACGAAGTGGATAGAATATTGCAGTTTCGCTATTGCCTGGAGAGTATACATATATGAATCCAGATTTGAAGCATTATGAAAGCTGAGCGATATTTTACCGTATTTTGTAACGAGTAGGTCGTATATCATCGCCATATCGAGAGCGGTGCTTACACTTTCTGCGGCAAACAAGTATAGTACCTGAATATGAATGAGCGGGAAAATTTACTCAACCAGCATCAATGACTCACAAAGTACCGAAGCCACATTGAATGGATTATTCTATACAGAAGCCCCCTTTGTTCGCAGAAACCCCAGCCAGAGATTTTGCTTATTTAGAAACCCCGTATGTAGATGGCCGGGAGGCCAGGTGATTTTATTTGTTCCGGACATCAATTTGCACGTGATACAATAATACACAGATGCGTCTAGCGCGTCTGAATCTACATAGTGATTGATTGATCGTTCACCTTTTTTGTGAAAGTGGGTAATTGACGCGATTATGACCTATTTGACGGCATAATCCACAACGATTCTGGCGCCTTGCCGGCATTCCCTCCTCAATGTCAGGCTGTGTACCCCCCTCTGATTGCAGTCCAAAGGGTGCAGTCTGCTTCGGGCCACCTCCTCCTGGACGGCCTTCCATTCTCCCGGTGTTTCTTGCTACACGAGGCCGGCCTTTTGATTTGTTGATTGGTGGGTCATGGATTAATGTCTGGCGCAAGCTCTCGTCTCTCGATTCCCTGTACAATATTATTGATCAAATATAACATACACAAGTTTTATTGAATCTATGCTCACTCCAAAGCATGTATACCAAAAATAACTTCAGTAAGTTGCTCTCGAGTATTTAGAAGAGTACAAAGTTCAGCTGTTGCTTCCTGATTGACTGTTCTAGCTCCAACTGTTGTGGTCGGAGGGGGAGGTGTTTCATGTTGGCCAGAAGTCTTATCCAAGGGATTAGAAAATAAAATTGAAGGAATAGATGTCGAGTCTATATCTAGCTCGTATCTGGTGGTTTGATCAAATGCTAGCGCCTCAATATTTTTTACTTCAAGAGATGGATCCTGGTACCATCTGGCAATGTCAGTTAGCGAGCTGCATAAATTCTGCACCTGTAAGTTCTTACTTACCTTGGATGAATTAATGCTATATGAAATTTGAGCCCCTTGAATGCAGTCCAAGCCTGGAAAAAATGACGGCAAGGAACACCAAGATTAGTGCCCTTACAGCAATCACAAATGTATCGATCATTGGGTAAAACTGCCAGAATATGTGAGGCCTTTGACGCAATATGAACAATGCGTAGAAGGTGCTGAATAACAGGTCCTTGTTGTTTGATCATGCGAAGAGGCCACCTCGATGAAATGTAGGCAGAGTCATTTTCAAATGTATTCAGTGTGCGCTGAAGATGAGATCATAGTTAGTTAACCACAAAAATGACCGGCGCATAATGATATGCTCACAGATTCTTCTTTATTTTTCCATTGAAATCCTCTCTCAGTCTCTTTGTTTACTGAAAATTCATTCTGGAAATAAATTAGAACTGAATGTGTATTGCATGAAGGTGCTGCTTACTCAAGTGTGCTGTCCAGCAGGAAGTTGAATAACTTCAGTGCAATAGAATGAGCTCTGCTGCATCTGTTTATATGAACCTTGGTGGGCAAATGGGCCTATATGTTGATGGATGAGTTGAAGGGGTCTTACAAAAATACTCTCGAGTTGATCTTGATGTTGTCGACATAATAACTGAAGATCAGTCAATATATCAATATTTAAGGTTAGACATTGGAATCGCTAGGGCTGACCTGGCGGACTCTAATCATGTCATTGGCAGACTGTGTTGATGTCTTCTCATTGAGTGCATTAAATACTTGGAACAATCTCTTCTTTGGCCCACCCAGGCTTTTGTTGACTCTATTCTCAACCTTGACACGGCTATTGGTTCATATGCCTGATGTGAAAACAACACTTATCCAAGCCCAAGCCCAATGATCTCGACAGGGATAAATCTTGTCCTGTAGATATTGACTAGCACCTGGATATCGAGACATAAGTGCATTCCAGAGCCTATCAAATTCTTCAGGCGAGACAGCACGATATGTTGCCCAAAAATCACGGGAGAAGTTCTCCCAGTCAGGCCCTATGATCACCCGAACGTGCATAGCCACATTGCCATTTAAGTGATGTAGACAATAAAAATGCCATGTCAAAGGTATAGTTATTTTTACGCTCACAATTAGAGATGGATGTCGATCACTGAACACAATTTCGGGAGGGATTTCAGCAGCTTCTAGATGGCAACGAAAGACCCGGTTGTGTGTCTCAATGTCCTCCAATTTATGGAAGGCATACCAGATATTTCGAGATGAGCCAAAATAGTCAATTCTGATGCCAATGTTCAGCGGATAATCATACTGGTTGTGGTTATATGTGTTGTCATTTACAAGAATATCAGAGAATCTCCGAGTGAGCTCAGCTTGAACTGGGGATTACCACCAGAGACCAACAACAACTCGATTCTCGTCAAGACGTAGCTCATAGCTCCATGCAACGTGTGCACAACATTATTGTTGATAATTCTTCTAGCATAGACAGATCTTTTCCCAGATTCATACATTGTTGCCATCTGCTGAGACACCAGAAGATCTGCTAGATTGGGAACTATCTCGCCAGATAATACTGAGAGCATGTTTCATTTGCCATAATTAACGAGAGCCTGACCCTGAACTTCCTCTTGATGCATGCTTAGAGTGAACATTGAAGTAGATATAAGTCTTGAAGCATTTTCTTATTATGAGTTCGAAATTGTAGGTAGCATGTCAGCTTTATTTCCGAATTAAATCATATTGTCAGTACTGCAGTATTAAATGTAGAGAGAGGCTCGTAAATGTTGCATGAAATGCTAACTGCATAAAGAGCACTTGATGGTGCCTCGAGCTACATCCTACGAACTGCCGAAAGTGGCAATACCACAGCCCTCCAATTAGTAGTGTATCGCAGTTTTCTCAAGTTGCCAAGTCACTTACTTTGGGGACTAGAGGGATCTCGGGGCATATCGCAGCAAGCAAAACTTCAAACACGAAGAACAGGGCATAGCATAACTCTTTGAATTAATGTAAACTAGTGAGTGTCGTCCAGTATAAGACGCGAGCATGAGCGACTCATGCGCACGATGATAGTTGAAACTTGAAGTTATAACATTGTGTGCAGTGCTGAGTTAGAAAATTTTGAACTCATCACGTGAATCTGATCCGGACGGCCGTCGGCGGTCACCTCAAAAATGTCGGCTAGATTCAAAGTTCAAAAGTCAGAAGGGTTTCTGCTGACTCAGCGTAAACACGGGGTTTCTGCGAACAAAGGGGGTTTCTATATAGAATAATCCCGAAAGGAGGGAGATAAGAACAGCGGAACCGCTTTCACTATCTCATGCACGAGAAATATGTCCGAAAAATGAGGTCAATATGAGATATATTTTTATTTAAAGATAGCCATAGTAGCAATTAACAACTATGATTACATTTCATCGTTTGTGAGGGCGATAATCATGCATCCAATTGCCTCCCATGATGTATATATTCGGCATCATACGACCCAGATTCAGATCTGTCCATCTAACTAAGTTCTTAAATTTGTTTTTGTTCCTGTCAGTGTTTATTGCCGCTCCATATGACAATAGCTGATGATCGATTGCATGCGTGTCATCGGTTGGGTACCTTGAAGCGCCCTCCTCTGACCTCGATTTCGTGCCCTTGGAAGGAACTCATATGGATTGGTTAACATAGTGGCTGGAGAATTCCAGGATTCTTCTACGACCCTCTCTGTTGCCATGGCGGCGGTTGCACCCGAAGTATTTGAGCATTCGACTATTTTTACAGAGGAGCTATTTATATCCTTTAGCAGCACCTGAATACTTGCGTCATTCAACTATATTTATCCTGATATCATTTCCGCAGCTCATACGAGCGTCCGACATGTCGCGTACGCCCATAAGGCAATCCTTATCTTTTTTTCGATAGACGCTTTTTTTCATTAATGACTCCTACAAAAACATCCCTGAAGCTGAACTCGCCTTTTGATAAGCACTCATGGCACCACTTCACAATGTTGAAACGGTCCTCATCGTCGCTGCTGGAAATTCCTCTCGTTTCCCCTAAACCCTCACCTTTGTGGCCTCACACTATTTGCTTCACTAATCATAGCTGGGTCCCTACTTGTGGGCCTATACTTCTTATATCTATCCAATAATCGACTCTCTTTCTCCCTTCGTTCCTCCACAATCATTACTTTCCCTCCTTTGAACGCTATTCAGGAGAGCTCCAAAAATACTGCGATAATTTCTACGTCGTGCCATCCTTCGTCACATCATGGCGCTTATTTCTATCCTCCAAATTCGTGCACCTTCTACCTCCTCTTCACACCCAGCGAACCCGCGCTGGCAGATACTTCTGTTAGGAGGATACATGCGCATGATATCATTTCAGATGCCTGCCTTGAAGAGTGGCTGGGAAGCGGGAGGTGGATGGGTGAGTGTTTGCGCATGGTTATGGAGGAGCCTAGAGTAGATTTGGTTTGGAGCTGGGTAAACGGAAGGTAAGTTACATGTCTGTTCGCATATCCTTTACGATTACGATTTCCAATTTTTCTCACCTTACTTCATCTCACCCCGATCCCTGCTACCTTCCTGATGCGCTTTATTATGGCCTACATTTCACTTCTTCTTATATCCACCCACAGCGATCCCCTTCATCGTCTCGCCCGTGAGGCGTACATCCCGCCGTTAATCATTGGCCGACCCAGCTCAACAGCAAGAGATAAACAGTATAGGCAGCACGACGAACTACGATTCTCGTTAAGATCTGCGAAAATTGCCACAAGAGAATGGAAACAGACCTCCTTCCATTTGGTTGCAAATAGTTATCCTGTACCATCATTGGCTTCGGATAATGAAGAGAAGAGGAATGGGACGAGATTCGGTCAAGTTCCACTATGGCTTGATTTAGGATTAATAGAGAAAGAAGTACCGAACGTCGTGGTACACCATGGTGAGTTTTACACTTCATTGTTGTAAATTGTGAGACTGATGCGACGGATAAAATACGACCTCGATCAGATGTCGATCTCTTCCGCCCTCTCCCATCGTTTTTGACTAATAATGTCTCAAATACAGAGCTCACTGCCTGGCGCAATGCTTCGATTCCAACGTTTAATAGGTGCATGTTTTCTTTATTCCAGTAATCATTTCGCTCGTAATGCTTGTTATCCTCTTCCCGCAGCTTGGCCATTGAAAGCCAGCTCGCCAATCTACCCCCTCAAGATGTTGCAGACGCCACGTCCGTTATCCTATCTATTCCACTGAATCTACATCACTTACTCCTTCCCTCATTCAGAGTCTTTATCATGGATGACAATTTTTTCCTTCGCCCTCTTTCCACATCTGCCCTATATTCTCCCATCCATGGACCCGTCTTCCACCTACAACCAGATCTTCTTGTGAAACCTGGAGGAACTAAGCTTCAGTCAAGTTTAGGCGAGTGGAGAGGGTTGGAAACAGCAGCTTCCCGTACGCATCTTGCCTTTTCATTTCTGTGTGCAAGTGCTTTCTGAACGATTCGGCTCTCGAGGCCGCCCGTACATGATACACAATGCGCGCTCCATACCTCTCCCACTCCTCCATGAAGCAAGCCTGGCATTTCCATATGATTTCTCAAGCACAGCGACGAGCCGGTTTCGAGGCCAGGATGACACGAGGACCGAGACCCATACTCTTTGGCTTGCGACGTATTTCGTAGTCGAAAGGCACCGAGAGGTCAGCGGGTTGCTTATAATTGTTGTTCCAGTGGAAGAATAGCTAAATATATTTTGCACAGGCGCTTTTGTGGAGCTGGGTAGTAGGTAAATGGGGAGGTCAGAGTGGAATCCTCACTTGCGAAGACAAGCAGAAAATGTGGCTCGAGCTTGGTGGAGAAAGCAGCATGTACAAGAAGGTTTGGTGGCCGAAGCGGGAGAGTAGGATGAGAACGAAGGGAGATCTCAAGAACATGGGACTTCCTGATTCAGGCACAACGGAATACACCTTTGGTATGTTCTCCCGTCCTTATTTCATTTCATCATATTATATGTCGTGATCCCTGAGCTGATTGCGGGCTACAGTCTCATCCGACGGCTACCCATATACCTACCTCCCCCTGCAGAAAGTGTTACCCAAGTCGCCTGCGCGGAACGGCTGGCCTGACCTCGCTGCATCAATCCAGAGAGCAAGCTCACAGATTCCAGTGGCCTGTACGATCAAGAGAGACGAGTGCTTCAAGAACTACAGCACGGAGCCGGCGGTTGAGATGTTCAAGCGGATCATGGTTGACCAACCCCGATGCGGTGATTGCGGTAATTCGACTTTTGTATTCTTTGCTTGGCGCCCATTCTCACCTCTCTCCTCCAGTCATCTCTGCGCTCATGAATTCCTCCGGTTCGACCGGTTTCTCCGCTTTCCTCCCCCTCCCTCTCCTAACCCCCCTGCCTACTTTGAATAAAACCTCCGCCTTGAATCAATCCTCCTCTACCTTGAATAACTCCTCTCCCACGCCCCACCACCTCCCTCTCACAATTCCCTCCCTACTCACCTTCCCATATCCGTCCGTAAACCTTCGCCTCTTCTCCCTCCGCTTGATCCAGCGATACTCCTATGTCCTTGGCTCAACTCCCAGCAATTTTTTTGGTATCACGAGCACCACAAGCGCTGGTGCCCACCTGAAAAGTGTTGACGCTGACGAAGACATCATTTTACTCTGTATTAACGACGACTTGGCTTCAACAGAACCGAAGTTGGTTGAAAGAGTGGATGATATTCTGAAGAAATGGATGTGTGGTAGATGGCCGGAGAGATTGGGATTTGAGAGGGCAACGGAGGATGGATGTGAGAAGAAAGAGCTGAAGTCATAGATATACCCGCTTATCTCAAAGAGTTGAGCTTATACCCTAACTAATCATTGAGATGTATGTACATGTGCACTCATATTGCTGATAATAGTATCTTTTATTACTTCTGTAATTATGAAAGCTTGTTGTCTTTGAAACCCCTCCGTGCTCGAGAAATGCATAATCAAGCTAGAGCGAGGATAAAATGAATGTAGTATTTACATAGTGCAAGTAAACCGAATAGTTCCTTTTCAACTACCTACTGGTAGCTGGGAGTTAATCAAGGAATGGTGGTTTTGATCGAGCGACAATTATGAACTGGAAAAGACGAGAATCCCAGGTACTAAGTATGATAGCAGAGTAATAATATGGAGTGAGAATGGGGTGATGGATATGCACCAAAGAAAGTGGGTATCATAAATGCAAAGAATGATGAATGCTTAGTAATTATGCCTCAAAATGAATAGAAAGAAACCACAGATACTCTGAGCAATTAGGGATAATGACCACGGAGTAAGTACAAATGTGTCATTACGATATGCTAATTAATTTTTAAAAATCATGATGCTCATTGTCGCCAACTCTCTAGAGAGAGGAGGGCTTTGTCAACTTCGAATGGCCATGAGGGAAAATCTAAAATGAAATAGTATTTGAAAATGTGGTACAAAATGCTCAAGATATAGAAAAAGGATGCCTGACACTATGCTAGCTAGATGTAGTGAATGGTCTTCCTTGTCACTAATCTAGCTACAAGCTTGTTAAGATGGTCTTCCTGTCTCTGGAACTTTCAATGTCAATTCATTCTATGTAGGGATAAGGTTCCCTTCAATATAAACTCTCAATTCTCTAAGGGTGGTCTTCCTTCCCTTGTAAATGCTAATAAACTCTCTAGAACCAACTTGGATAGTCTTCCTCTCCCTTAAATCCCCCAAACACAGTGGTTTTCCTTCTGTCTTTGGGCAAAGATTCCAGGATATGGTCTTCTTTTCTCTTGAAATCACACTTTTCACTAATTAAGTCAGGAGGGGTGGTCTTCCTGTCCCTCAGACTTCTTAATTCAATGTAATTAACTCAGGACTTGGTCCTGGGACTTTCTTGTGTTGAAGTTGTATCAAGGCCCTTGCCCACTTAAAGTAGTGTGAAGATGTAAAGTTTCTTTGCAAATGGTGAAATAGGGACTAGAGGTTGCAGGTTATGATAGTGCTATGTCAGAGAATGTCAGAAGTAAATGTTGGAAGAATTTCTGACTGTAATGCTAAAGGTAAGAACCATTGGCTTCAGCTTATGTGCTGCACCCTTCCAGTTCTCATGGGTTCTAATTTAGTAAATGATCCACATGTTGGAAGATAATTACCAGTGTCAGAAGCATGTCAATGGTAAACAAGATATTGATGACTGGAGTCCAAGACTAGTGTTGAGGGCAAGATGAGACTAGTCAACATAAGTCAACTAGAAGACAAGTCAGAAGAGGGTAGGAAGGTCAGAAGTGAATCAGAGAGATTAGAGATGATCTTAGTTGATATTTGGATTGGAGACTATGGTACAGAATAGAGCTACTTAAATATAAGTATTGCTAATTGTGATAATAAAAGCAGAAGTAGCAATAATATGGATATGAGGAATAACAAAATTCCTTGACACACAATAAGAGTAGCAGAGATGAGAGCAAAAGCATAACTGAGCAGAAGTGTATTTGGAAATGGTAAATGTATTGTGAGTGTCAAATAATAAAAACAATAGCTCAGAGATTAGAAATGAATAGAAATGGACAGAAAATGTCAGAAGCATAGTGGGAAATCATTTCATAGAGTTGGAAAGTGTCAGAAGATGTCAGGAGAGATTGCAGATGTAACAGTAGATTGGTTTTTGCTCTCAAGTACCTAGCTCTAGCTATGATGTCTTACTCCAAAACCAAACTGAAATTAGCTTGTCCTCTAAACTTAGCATTGCAGGAGCTGAGCTTGTCACTGCAGATTGTGTTGTGGGAGAATGGGGGTAGAATCCCTGTTATCCTTTTTCTTTCCTTGTCCTTGGGCTTTTATCCCATCCTAGGTTGCTATTTTTGGCTGATCCCTTCACTAGGTTCTCAGTTTGCTCACATTTCAGACATCTCTACTCAAGATTGAATGTCTATTCATATTTATTCTCTGGGATGGTATCATGCTGGTGCCTTTTCTTTCTATTTTGATCTCTTTCTCAGAGCCTAAATACATGCCTGGGCACCCTATCTATTCAGGTTCACATATTTATATTCAGCCAGCACTTGGTAGGCTGTCTAACTTATGTAGTATCTTTTGTCTATTATTGTTCTATATCCTGCTTGCATACAATTACCATTACAGCCTTCATTTGTGTGATGTTCTACCTATGGTTCTGTTTCTTTCTTTATGTGTAGCTATTAGGCCTTATGTTTGTGGTCAAACAAGACCAGCTTTGTCTCAGTTCAGCTGCACTATAGCCATTCTCAGGCTTGACTTAGCCTACCACATCATTCTTACATGGCATTCATGCAACTATACATCCTTTATTTCCTATTATCACTTGTGTTGTGCCAGTTCAGTTTCATTCAGTTCAGGCAGCAATTTTGCCAAACTCAAAACCAGACCTGAGGTTCAGTTCAAGCAAGATGGCTGAACTTTGAACAGGAACAGTGGTTCAGGTTCACGATTGTCCAGTTCAGGTTCACACAGATTTTGAACCAAGAACTGGAGTGAAAGTATTATAAAATGCAAACTGATAGATATATGAAATTTTAGAAAAAAACTATATTTCTACTCCCTAAAATTTATCAATCTCAGTCAAAGTCACCTCTTGTGACTGCAGTAATCAATGCATTAATGTGCTCCAATGCTTGATGGGGAGCAGAAATATGGCTGTTGCAGTACACACTCTTGAGGACTTGGAATGTTAAGAAGATGCTTGTGGAAAGCCAATTGCAGTGTTCTGTATCTGTAAACCCTCCATTATTGGAGGATTTTTTTGTAAATATTTTTGATTCCTTCAATACATGTGGTTCTGTTACAGGAACAAAAATCAGCTCCAAGAGTGATATTGCAAAAAGATGTGAAGAATATCATGATTGGATGACCTCTTTAAAAGTTCATAAGCTCTGGGCAAAACACATACCCTGTATTACACTCATGATATTTTGAACCATATGGAGTGAACAGCTGTTGCATTGGAATAATGCATGTTCAATAACAGTGAAAAGAGAAGAGATGATTCCAAAAACTCCTCAGATCTCCTGGCCCATTCCCCAGAGTAATATTCAGATTTCTCTAAACTCTGAACTGGACCTGTAGTTTGGTTCTACCAAGGATGCTGAGCTTTAAACTGGACTTGTGGTCCTGTTTGCAATGGTTTGGGTTTGAACCAAAGTTCAGGACTGAAATTTTGCAACAGTAATTATCACAATGGCTGTGACTTTGTGGATACACCAGCAAAAACACCATCATTGTGACTTACTTGATTGTCTGATGCTTCTAGCACTTGACTCATGGCTTTGTCAATCTGCTGCTTACTCTGCCAAACACCTCAACAAGCATGAAACTATTGAGAAGTTAATAGCTCATTTCATGTACTTTTGCCCACAACTTCAAACCATGACAAGATATTACTTAATAGCAGTAGCTTGTCTTCTAGACTCCAAAATTATCTCTAAATTCAGTTTGCTTTACATATCTTTATTTTCATTGTATTGTAATGATGTTGCTACCACTCTTATGACACCACCAAATCTTACTCTGAATGAATCTTCAGCAAATGAAAATCTATTCACAAAGGTTTTGAGTTTCCACAGCATTCCTGATCAAATATATGGCAAATTTTATTCAGAATAGCAGTCCACTGTAGCCATGCCTATCATCTTGTTGCTGTATGACCATGGTGGTACCCTTTACAAAATTAACAAAATAATAGCTGAAATCATTGACACATACCTCTCCCATCTCTTGCTACTCTGGCAGTCACAACCAAAGAAGGCCAACCCTTACCAAGGAGGTACTATGGCCACTGATGGCATACATTATGATGATGAGAAAGCAGAACAACAGCACAGGTGAGTTATTGGGCCATAACTTTTCATTTGCAAATTACTGAAAATGTATGAAGTTATGACAGGACCTTTGCAGCTTATAAAGTGCTCTTGTGTCTTGTCCCACACTTAATATGCTTTATAATACATAACCCTGTTCAGTACTTTGGTGTGATTTTAGGTTGTGATGATAGTCAACTTAACTTTCAATAGCAATCTTAAATTAGGTTGTCTACCTGCAAAATAGTTATCTCAAGGATCACTTGGTCATGGTCTGATATCATGCTCATCAAGAAGGGGTAGCCTGCCTGCACAATTACCTAAAATACATAATATTCTAGTGAGATTGGAAGTGCCAGGAATATTCCATCTGAATTATTTCTATGATAGAGTACATAAAGAATTTCAGCAATCTGCAAGCAATGATATTCAAGGAGGGTTATGGTAGCAGTATAAGGTACTTATAAGGGGTGCTATAATCTTTCACAAGGCTTTACTTCCATCAGGAATACAAGAAAAAATGGGTCTAGGCTTATATAGACAGATATACCTTTAGCTGAAAAATAATTGGCATCATAAGTACATTATTACATATCAATATTTAATGTAATATCTGACACAGTAGTGTTTTGTGAAATTTGGAAGGAGAGTATGCATTTTTAAAATGTTCAGAGGTCAAAGATTTTGATTTTATGATGATTGTAATCAGTTTTGCAATGACTGTAAAGTATTATAATGCCTTATCAAATTCCCCTCCCACACCAGAAAAATATGCCTTTTTCAATGGTAGCAGGTATAAGTAGGCTTATGCACACACTTTTTATGTATATTAATGAAACTTTCACTTTCATTTAACTTAACAGTTGATAGCATTAGATTTCTTAATTATTCACTCAAATTGCAATATTCTCTCAAATGACTTAATTTACTCACAACTCAC
>JASFDH010000728.1:0-20038 GCA_036937195.1 Nidularia pulvinata
ACCAAGGCATCCACCATTGACCGTAAATGAGCAGGAACATCGGTTGAACTGATGCCTTTTGTTAACTGACGCTCATCTGGTTGTTGTAATGTATTCTATTACCAGCAGTCAAGTTTAGTGAGAAGGACACAGGATAGTCAACCACATACTTACTCTAACTAGACTCCATGATTTATGGAAGTCCTGGGCGTGGTCTATAAGTGGTTTCGGAGAAGTCTGACCACCTGTCCTCAGAAACTTGGAGAAGTAGTCCATCGCATGCAGGTAGCTGGGCCTATAAAGATTGATACTCCGTGACGACAGTGGTCACCAGGTGAGTAGTAGTAGTAACTGTTGGACTTCGTTCTGCCACTGCGAGACGCGCCCAGGGATAAAGGGATCACGTGATTGGTACTGATACACGGCGCCGGGTGCACGCCGGGCCGGGCTGTGTGTCAGTAAAGCGAATGCGAGTATACATATGTCGATGCAATCCAACAACTATCGATGAGCCTTGAAGTAGCACGAAGGCCAATGTAGCTCCCAGCATTTACTCAGTGAAGCGATGATGCATCGATTACGGGTATCTATGCTAATTATGATAATACAAAGAACACGAAGACTGTCAATGTAGATATACATTCGTCCTGGGTTTAGGTATACTCGAGTAAAGAACAATGTCATGATCAGAAATGAAAGACATCAGCCGTTAGATACTCTTGCAAATGGAACAGTTGAAAGTGATGCGGTCTCGCATAAGAACCGCTGCAAAAATATATGGGTTAGGTTAATTCGATTCATGCATGCGCAGGACTCACGTAGCACAATCAATGCTGCTAAAACAGCGACAACGAAGATATAAACTACGGTGTACTTGACCACCTGTACAGAAATGCTCAGTAAAGTTGAATGAAAGTCAAGAAAAACTACACACAATCCACCGGCGCTGTCTCTTCTGCTTAGTCGAGAACAGCGGAGCACGGATCTGCTTTGAAGGTTGTAACCAAACTGATAACATGCATTATATTAGTAAGTTTATTCGGTCAGAACAGCGTCAGGACTTACACAGCATTGTAGAATGCATAGTGTTAAGGCCAGGTATCAGAACTGGTGGCGTTAGGATGATGAGGAGAATGTGAGCAAGCAAGAAGTCCGAGCCCCACAGGGACATTTCGACAATTTTGACAATGAACTCTCGTGCAGGCTGCGACATGGCAGAGTTGCCAAGACCTCGTCCATACCATTTACCTGTCCACCAAGCACGATTGGTCTCGTCATGTCTGAATTCACGGGTAAGGAATACTGCAATGATGATTTTCTGGATCGCGCGTTGAACAGCGATGATGCAGATAACCCCCAAGACTGCATGCGATGCGTCCCAAAGTTCTAAGAACCACTGAATATATAGCTTTAATATGATGAATTGAAAAATAAAGAGATTTACTCACGAAGAACTCGAAGAACGCCACTAAGCCAACTAAGCAAAGTATGTGAGCGAGGGAAGCCATGACGGAACCGAACTTTATCCAAGATTCCATCATCGGTCCGAGGAAGAGCGAGATGAAAAATAGAGCCAGGAGGATTGCGGCGTTCCAGACAACGGGACCGATGGCAATGATAGCAATACGGACTAGAGGGCTGGGATTGGTATTTCCATTTCTATCCGGGAAGGACTTGACGAACATATACGCCACGACAAAGATGATCGCAACGCAGATTGGCCAGAGGATCTCAGAGAAGATGACGGTCTTCCAGGTCGCTCGCGGCACATCGCTGGAGAGCTTCTCTGAAGGATGACCGAGCTTCTTCTTCTTGTATCCAGTGATCATAGTCCTAGAAAGTCGGCAGTATCCATACCAACTGCTGGACTTCGTCCGTGAGTTACCACGGGACATCCATCGCAAGAACTCGCGGTAATCGATGATGAAATCGGCGTATGAAAACTGGTGGGGGTTGAACAGGAAAGGCGCGATGCACAGCGACAGAACAGATAGCCAGAAGTAGATCAGATGGGGAATCCAGATAGACATAGTAGCATAAAGGAGCAACAGCAGGTGGCGCATACCCATGTAGATGCTGGGTCCAGCAAAACGGGAGTAGAGGATGCTGAACGATATACGCGTTGTAGCAAATCCACGTCCAGTAGCAATATAGCGAGCACCACCGAACGTAAGATTGCTGAGAATTGAGTTGGAGTAAATCTGAGTAGAAAAAACTTCGAAAATAGGTGATAACGATAAGAAGTGCTTTCCAAGTCGAAGTAACGCCTTCCCGGTACCTCTTTCGACGAGTTCTGTAAACTAGAGTGAGCAACATGAACAAGGCTTTGTAATATACCGGCAATATTACCTTGTAAGAATAGCGGCAAGAAGGCGATACCGAAGACTAAGAAGATAGAGAAAACGCAGCGCCTGATCCAATCGAACACGGGAATAAGGTTGTAGCATCCAGGTTGGCCACCTATCACATTGCCTTGCGAGTCCACTTTACAGATTGCCAGCTGCTTGTTCAGAGTGCCGATATAAACCACTGTGTATGCCATTCTATGAGATGAGAAACAAATAGAAAAAGAATACCAACTCACAAGTTACCATGAAAATCTGGATAGAATAGATAACTAGAATGTTGTTGACGTGGAATCCGGGATGGCCATAATAAAACGTGAGGAAGCGGTCGATAGGCAGCTGTGTTCCGAGGTAGTAATACTCGCGACTGAGCATCTGCTCACCCATTCCCGTACCGATCTTCGTCTGGAAGTTCAAAATCGTACCGAATCCAAGATCACGACCCTTTCCACACTGATAGTATTCCGAATGCTTAATCCGTCCACCGCGTCCAAACGCATTCATTCCAGCGAAAATATCTTCGTTCAAGTGCAGACCCTTCTGCGCCTTCGACACACCCCCACGGGTGTTCATGAAAGTCGCGTTCAAGAAATCCGGATGTCCATAATGCAACTTTCCTCCGATCCACGCAAGAGCGCGGGCGGTCATGGTACCGAATGTCTGTTCCTTTCCAGCAGCGATGTCTCCAAGAACACCAATGTTCTCCGAGAAAATATATTCACGAGTTCCGACAATGGCGACAGGAGACTTAGTGAACTCTTTGTGCCCCCATTGCGCATACGGGCTCTGGCTCGAGATGGAGTATTCTTCAAACTCACCGAGGATGTTACGGATCTTCAAACACTCCTCGAGATAGTTGTCCTGGTTAGCGTCGATCAACTGCAAGTACTCGCCACGATAGAACACCATAGCATGATTCTGATTGTCCGACTTGCCGTCTCCGAGAATGGGGTTGCCAGGAAGCTCAATGCGGAACTTGGGCTTTCTTTTACCGGTTTTTTCGTCGATCTCGGAGTGTCCATCAATAAGCGCGCTATAAAGGGTGGGATCACCACCCTTCTTGCTGGAGGGCTCTTCATCGAGATACGCGATCTGCAGATCGGGATATGCACGAAGAAGGAACTCGGCGTTCTCCTGCTCCTCCTTGTTGAACTTAGAGAAACGCTGCATGGAGATGGTGAACTTGAACTTGCGCCTGGCCATGCGCTCGAGCTCGCGCTCCAAACGCTCCGTATTGCCGCCAAAGTTGTGGACAATGTCGGGATTCTCGACGCGATAGAGAAGCTTGATGGCCTTGGAGTAGTTCATCATGCCAGAGACAGTGCGGTAGAGAGTCTGTGCACGAAGCGAGGCCCAGATACGCGTGCGAAGGGTATATTCCGGCGAGGAATTCTTGAACCCGATGCAGTAGAAGGGCAGATCGGCCGTCTTGCTCGCCTTCTCCGACTGGGACTGTGTCCCATCGTCGGCCTCTTCCGCAAGAATCTTAGTATCTTTGACAAAATTGTCCCACTCGACGGGATGCAATTGCTTCAGGTACTCCAAAAGCGTGACGCGGGTGCTCTGATCCTCTTCCCTAATAATCTCGCGCAGACTGAGAAGGATCTTCTCCGAGTAATGCGGGACGAGAACCGTGAATGTCGGCATGGCATCGACGGGGAGGGGTTCAGGGAGGGCGGTGGTGAGCGAAGAAGCGAAGAACGAGATGCGGCGCTCGGCCTCGCCACCTGCAGGGAAGAAGTTTCCCTTGAAGCCTGCTCCATCTTGGTTAGTGAAGAAGGGAGGGGCACGGAGCGTGCGCCGTCCGTCAGGGCCGTCGACCTGGTGGTATAGAAGGCGTTGGACGTGGTCGATCGACAGGAGATGCTCGCGGTACATCGAGATGATAACTGCATTCCATATTTGGGAGACAAGAACCTAGGAACAGCGCGGGTGAGCAGTCAGGTACGGGTGTCGCTTACGCAGTAGACGTACCTTAGGTTTATATTTAATTTCCATTTCCCCTGTAGCCAGAAGTTTGGCGTAAATCCTCTTCGGGAGGCGCGTAAATATATCCTTCCACGGTGTCCAGATAGAGAGTCCCAATGCAAACGAGCGGCCAATACTGAAGACCACGATCCAGATGATATACCACAAGTACGTATCCAAGAAGAAGAGCACAAGATCCATGACATACATGATGGCAAGCGTGAAGGGGACCTGGTTAGCGCATAGGGCCGTACCAAACAGCTTGTCATTACAATTCTGGACCTTGGTGCGTGCCATGACGGCAACGGGGCTGCTGAAGGAGGACGTCAAGAAGAAATAGGACTCGACGAATTTGCAGCCAAAGATCAGCAGCCAGAGCATGATGGACGCGCTGCGGGCACTGCGTGTGAGGGCGGGGTATGACGCGGTGAAGGTCTGCGAGGCCATGTACTTGCGGGACTTGCCGGCGACACGATCGCCGAACATGCGCCCGGAGGGGATGAGGCCGAACGCAAGCGTCGCAACGACGGAGATGAAAAATTGGACAATGCCGAGGATGAGCGGGATCTGCGATGGCGCGGGACGGTCGTCAACTATGGCGATATAGAAGGTGGGTCCGCCGGTAAGTGCGAGAATGACGAGAAGGAAGATGAAGCGGGTGGTGAGATGCGAGGCGTTGTTCCATGTGGTGGGGATATACGAGAACTCAGCGACGGTGGCGAGGAGCATGATGATAGTGGAGACTGCGCCACCGAGGGCGACAGCGGACCAGGTCATGGGTGCGGATGGGTTGTTCTTATTCTTGGGGGCGTACACCTTGGGGGAGTTGAACGCGGTGTAGAACCAGAAGATAGCGATATGGAGGATCCAGATGCGGTTGAAGTTGACGAGGAGGTGTGCAAGGGAGCGCTTCTCGAAGTAAGTCTTGAAGAAAACGCGGTTCCAGTCGACCTTGCTGAGCTTCATAAAGCGCTGAGCTGGGGCAACATCCACAAGACGGGTCTGGGAGAAAAGTTGGAAACAAATAAAAATATGAGAGCGGGGGAACGTACATTATCTGTCAACACAATCTTCGCAAGGCCTTCCGGATACCAGAAGAGCTGGTTGATATCGTCGTAACCAATGGTTTGCGCATGGTCCTTCTCCTTCTTGACAAACTTTCCGTCGATGACCTCATAGTTCTGGTCGCGCATGAAGCGGTAGAGGGGCTTAACGATTGTGTTCAGGAACAGGCCCTCGGGCATCGGGTCGATCTTATTTTGGCACTCTGGGCTCCTGTAGTAGTCATCTGCACACTTGAAGATGAAGCAGAGACATTCTGGTACGAAGCGGACATTTCCAGCCTCGCCCCAACAGAGAAGGTAGAGGGCAATCTGGCGGAGACGGTCGTATTGGCTCATGTTGTTCATGGCGTTGCGCCAGCGGTTCTGGGCGCTGTCAAGGGACTTTGAGCCACCCTTGACGCTCTTGAGGCGCTGAAGGCCGGGGTTCTGGGACTGGCCGACGGCATCATCAAGATTGAGCTGGGCAGCAAAGTACCACTTGCGGTAATTGGCGTGCTGGCCGCCAATGTAGTCTGCGTGGAGTGTGAGGAGAGCTTGATTGGGGGTCATACGGGAGGCGCGGGAGTCGAGGAGGTGCATAGTGAAATCGAACTGAGGAGAGAGTGGGTGGATGAGCAGTGGAGGGAGAAGGAGGGACATACCATGTTACGCATGGAGTCGCGCTGGAAACCAAATTTTTGCGTGAGGTCGAGGAAGATGTCCTCAATCTCTTCGGTGGACATGGGTATCTGGCGATCTGCAGACCATGCCTGGTAGTGATCGGAGGAGCCAACGCCGGGGTCTGCGAAGGGGGAGATGCTGGGGACGCTGGCATGGGAGTCTATCGATGCGGTATAGGCACGACTGTAGAGATCTGATTCGGACTGGTTGGCTGGGAAAGGGTCAGCGAGAGAGGGCAGGGGGAGAGGGAGAGGGAACGCACCACTGCCTTGGTCGTAATACTGTGGAGCCCCCGCGAGACGGGTGGTGCTTGCATTGGCGCTGTTGTAGTGGTCGCCGAGCTCAGAGTCGGCGTCGTAGTGGCGGGGGGCAGGGAAGGAAGGACCCGGAGGCTGGTCAAAAGGATTGTGGCGGGGGTCCATATAGGTCGGGTATAAAGAGCGGAGGGGAAACGAAGGACGGGGATCTACGCCAGCGAAGTGTGAGAAGGGGGAGTAGAGGAGGAGACGGGGGTGAGGTGACGACAGTAACGACCGTCACGGTGACTAATCTGTGACTGCTACCGACAGATCGTCACACCAACGTGATGTCAACGCGTCTGTCGCGTCCAACGCTGACTACCGTAGCAGCAGCAGTAGCACTATTACTACTTCCGTACACCCGCATGCTCCTCTTCCGCCCTCACGCGTCCCGCACCACAGACGACGCAGGCATCGCCGTCACAAAGACCGTCCTCCCTCCGCCCTCTCCGCCCGGCCCGTACCACGCAGTGCCCCTCGCCCCGCCCGCGCGCCCCCTCCCGTCCCTCTCCACGTGCTGCCTCTACAAGCTCTGTCTCTACCCGGACCAGCTGCACACCCTAGCCCCACTCCGTCTCGATTACCCCGCAGACGCGCCCTTCCACAATCTACGCGCCCTCGATCCCCGTCTCTGGGCCACCCTCGTCCAGATATACGACCGCCTCCCGCCAGCCCTCGCAGAGCTCCTCCTCCCGCTCAACGACCCCCACCTTCCTCTTCTCCAGTTTGTCCCCTCCACCTCGTCTTTCTCTCTCCTCACTGTTCTCCAGCTTCCCCAATGTCCAGACCTCACAGACGACACTATCAGCCACCTCAGCCTCCTCCACTCCCTCGCTGCCCTTGACGCGTCCCACACCAACCTCTCCCCCTACGCTATCAGGTCTTTCGCTGGCACCCTCCGCATCCCGGATCCCGGTGAGCCTCCTCCCGCCCACCGCGGTCCCTGGACTCTCCGCATCCTCAGCCTCAGGAACTGCAAGGCAATCGACAATACCGTCTTCCCCCTTCTTCAGAAATTTCCTCTTCTGTCCGTCATCGGTCTGTCTATACTACTCCATTTCATTATCCAGTTCTCAATCATACACAGATCTACGCGGAACTAGCTGCTATCACTCCCCTCCGCATCCCTTCCGCCAAGGAACCAATCCCGCCCTCTACTATCCCGCCTCCGTCCATTCTGCCCTCCAAATCCTCCATAGCACCAATCCCACTCTCTGTTCCTCCGAAAATGTATTCACTATTCATATCAAAACACTCCACCACCCCGCACCCCGAAAGCCTCTAAATCTCACCAAACCCAAGCCCTCCGTCGTCCCAGAGAACGTCTGTGTCGTCCTTCCACCCTCTTCCGGCTCGCGACCAGTGGCTGAACGTAACCAGCTCACACGGAAGGACGCATCACATCTGAAAATACCGGACAGGCGTGCTCCATCACGCCTCTCAATACTGAAACGCGAACCAGACGCGTCGTCTGCGCTCTCCAAGAAGATGTCCGACTCTACCTGGATCGGACCGGACACCAGCGATAGGGATAGGACACTCGTTATTCCGGGTCAGTCAGATCCGATGGCACGCGCCGCATGGGAGGGCGGCAGCGTTAGGGGTAGCGTGGCCCCCGTTCGTGAGCGTGCGGGTTCTTCGAGCGGTGCCGGCGTTGCGCATACTGCACAACCGGCACGTCGAGATGGCACCCATTCGTCATCGAGACGTCCTCCCTCACTGAACTCACTGGTGCTACCGCAAATACTGTTGATGAGACAAAATGTAAGGCCATACATTGGAAACGATGACGACGGCAGCGACAGTCTAGAAAGTGAGCTCAAGTCTAATAGCGACGCTGAACATGATGCCGAAAGCAGCAGTGAGAATGACACCGGAAGCAATAGTGACTCTGAAAACAATAGTGAACATGACTACCCTCTACAGGAGCATGAGATGGATTTAATGAATGCGTTGGCCCATTCCTTCTACTCCAACCCCTCCCGCGCACACCCCGCCCCGAAACGCGGCTACTCCGCCGACTACTACTGGGCCCGCGAGCACGAACGCGCCCCCCCAAAGCCACACAGATACGACGCGCAGCTCATGCTCTACCGTGACCCGCCTCCCTGGTCCGACCTCACCCTCCACCTCACCGCGGCTGCCGCTGCAGCCGCCACGCGCAAGTCTTCGATGGCAGCGCAGCGGCAAAACGCGGCGGTCGAGGTAGCTGTGGTGAATCGGGCCGGGAGCAAGGCAGCCATGGCAGTGAAGCAGATGCAGGAGCTCCTCGTGACTGCGAGGGAGAACAAGCGGCGGAAGGTGGACGTGGATTGCGTCCACGCAAGCGAGGCGCAAGTACAGCCTATGGCGGAGTCAAAGAACCCGTTTCGACGACGACAAGCTCCCGCAGCAGCGAGCTCCGTTCCGGCTTCCGGCTTAGCTCCAGCTGTTAAACATACCCCTACACTAAAGCCTGTACTGAAACCCATATCATCCGTGAAAATTCCGGTGCTCACACGAGAACAGCACCTGGAGGCGTTAGCGAAGGAGAAGGAGGAGCAGCTCAAGCTCAAAGCTGCAGCATCTGGTAGTAACAGCAGTAAAATATTGCGGCCATCGGCGTCGATGACTTCGCTCAGGAAGGAGAAGGCTTCTACATCGACATCAAAAATGCAGGGGGATCAACGGAGGAGCGGTGGAATGGATAGGTGGCTGGTGTCTTCCGGTTCATCGGCAGAAGGATCCGAGCGCGGGGTAGAGGTACGAGGAAGAGGGATACGTGTTTCGGATGCAGTGGGTGCTGGAGGAAGCACGGCGAAGATGAAAGTTAAAAAGCAAACGAAGGGGTTCGACTGGTCGAGTTGGGGGAAAGAGACGCGCGAGGATCACGTGGGGTGAATGGGACGTGTGCTGTCATAATTATGACAATCACAAATAATTTTGGACATTGCTCGCCGAGCCGTACTGCTTACTACTTTTACTCTGTGCTGTATGTATACAACGCCCATCTGCTGACCCCCTCCTCCAACGCACAATGCCCTTCCTCCCCCTTCCCGTCATGAGCACCTACCGCCCCGCCCTCGCCCGCCAAATCGCACGCAGTTCCCGCGCACGGCTCTTCTCGTCCCACCTACCCTCTCCGCGTCCGTACACCTTCCACATTGGTGCCAGCTGGGCAGGCAAACCCCAGCCCCACAACACAGGCAAGGCCCCTGTGTCCTGGCCCTCCGACGGCCTCGTTGGGACGTGGAGAGACAAGACCCTCTCCCGCTCCGGACGAGCCATCCCCACCACCCACGCTGGCGAAGACTTTCTTTTCGTCCAAGAGGTAATATCTCCACTGCCTGCTTATGAACGGAGGAAACTCACCATCGCAAGCGGCTTTTATTTCATTATTTCGGCGCGTAATAGATGCGGAACCAGTCAGTGAGTGTCTCTTTCACCCTTCTCACTGTAAAACACTTGGTCCTGACTTGCGCGTCATCTCGATTTTGGAGGGCGTGTCTTTCGGTGTTGCAGATGGGGTAGGCGGCTGGGTTGAGAGCGGCGTCGACCCCTCTCTCTTCTCCCAAGCTTTGATGTACCACGCCCATCGTTACTCCCGGAATGCCTGGGCAGGCGAGCCAGAGATTGATCCGACCCTCGACTATGAGGAGCGCGAGCAGATTGAAGGGTGGGAAATGACGCCGTATGAGTGCTTGGACCTCGCGTACGGGGGCGTGCTCAGGGAAAAATTTGTCCAAGCCGGTACGTGCTTTTGTTACGACACGTCGCGTATAGATTTCCTCATTCACGGCGCTTCTAGGATCGAGCACTGCTTGCTTAATCAGCCTGAATGCCTCGTCAGGAGTCTTGCGTTCTGCAAAGTAAGTCATAGGGCTGTTATATCAAGCCGTGTTCTGCTCTGACGAGCTACATGCACCAGTCTTGGAGACAGTGGCTTCTCGATAATCCGTTCCTCCGCGGTACATTATCGGCAACCATCCCAGACACATTTCTTCAACTGCCCAAAGTCAGTGACGCATCAATGGACTCGTCAAAAATGTCTTGCTGATTTCCTTTTATCTATCTAGGCAGTTAACAAAACTTCCTCCAAACTCTGGCCGTAAATTCTCCCGCGCATGCGTAGACTCACCAAGCGAAGCAGACACGCATGAAACGAAGCTGCGAGATGGCGATATAGTAATCGCATATGTAAGCCAGGCTTGCCCGTTGTTAACATTTTGTGCCTGACCACGAATGCCAGACTGACGGCCTCTCGGATAATGTCTTCCCGAGCGAGATGGTTACAATATGCTCGCTCGTAGCGCGTGCAGGCGGGACAGAGGAGCAGCAAGTCCAAGCTATGGCGGACCGCTTGGTCGAATACGCACGCCAGTGCATGAAAAGTAAAACTCGTGTCAGCCCTTTCGAGAGTGAGTGTTTCTCCTCCTTAGGTAGCTCTGCTCGATTAATGTGTTATGTTGTTCGTTCCAGGGGATGCAGCAAGACAAGGAATGTATTTCCGCGGAGGAGTAAGTCGTGCCCTTGTCATTCTTCTGTCGTTAGCTAATGTATTTTTTCACTCATAGAAACCAGATGAGTATGTGTCCAGCGTAATTCCAAAATTTTGTGCTAATCCCGTTCTCCTCCAGTGTCACAGTCGTGGTTGCCCTTGTCCGTGAGACATCATAACCAGCCCACCCATTTTCTCTACACATGCGACGTAGAACTCTTCGAGTCTTTGACGAGACTGTTCGCCATTACTGTACATTTGCATTTGTAGCATTATTCTTTGCACACGTTCACATACACATAGACTGTCTGGACCAGACAACACATATCCCTATCTTAGCACATGCACTTTGCATTCACCGGATTACTTTCCATAATGTTCATCAGTATCATCCACGTATTGTCCTTGTCATCATAAGTGACGGTCAATAAAGCTCTCAATCACTCCTGCGGTAGTGAGTGGATATTCCTTCATTTCCACTTCGTCACCGACTACGATGGTGTTTGGCTGGACGAAAATCTTGCGGGGCTGTGACAGTAATGAATACAACAGGTCTGACGATAGAGAATGACCCGACACCACTCACTAGCTTCTTCTGTAAAACAATATTACGGAACTCTCCATCCCATCCGGGCAAAGGCTTCGTCAGATTGGTGTAGAACTCGAGAGAGCCTGCACCATCTGCAGTGCTCTTTCGCACTTGAAGATCAATCAGAAGCTTCCCAACCGCATCTTTTCCTTTCGTGAGAACTAGAGATCGATCCACCTAGATAGTAAAGAAAATTTCGGTTAAGAATGGAACAAAGATGAAAGGTGAACGTAGTCTTACTCGGACATACAGGTTCTCTAGCTTGCCGCTAGTGTCCCGTACCTCCTCCACCTTTGCGATTCCGGAATTAATCAGATGCTGGGTAATTCCGAGACTGATATGCAATATTAAGTGATATGAAAGAATCAAAGACAAGGCACCACCGTACCGAGCCTGCATGTGCGCCTGACCATGCTTCTTGGTGACAGGATCGTAGAACTCCAGAGCACGGATTCCCGCACGAGCCATAAGCAAAAACGTTATATACTGGATATCTTCGATGTCTTTCTTGTCAACATACTAAAATGCAACATGAAAAGATGGCTTAGAACTTTTGGATCAGTCTATGCTTACGCTGAAGATCTTGAGAATATCAGGGTTGCTGACAACTGCAAAAATGATGGTTTGTGGGGCAAGCAGATCAGATGAGGGTTTCGGACTTACGATACAGCGCGACCGTTTCCGCTCGACATTCTTCCATTGAGGAGGAAACTTCACCTAGGACGCTTCCAGGAGTTTGGCCAGGCTTGTACCATGATGTCCTGTGAGTCCAGTGAATAGAAAATCAGAACCTGTCGAAAGAAGAGCATGATAACAAAGAACTTACACTGGCTTTCCAGTGAGAGGATTAATAACCTAAGAAGCCCAACTTAATTGACGGAACAGCGATAAACCATTCTCAGGGTTCGACACTTACTTTCTCAGGGTCGAAATTCTTCTTCCCATCGGCATATTCTTCGAATAACTTGCCGGATCCATGACCAAGGAGCTCATGGTTCGCAACTTGAAGCTCAAAGGCGCGGCTATCCCAGGCATTGTAAAGTTCAACATCGTCCGGGTGTATGAAAGTGAGCTCTTCATCTGAAAGGAAAGATCAGTTAATGCAACTGGCACGCGCCGTTTGGGAAATTGCTTCCACTTACTGGGAGCTTTGGCCGCAAGGATATTCTGAAACGGTAATCATCAAGATAACTTGTGACTCAAGCATATGATCCCTCACGTACAGCAAGAGAAACGTTTTTAAAGCCAGTTGATTCCCTGATATCGTAATAATTCTAAGAGAAAGCTTCAGCGCTAAGGTTAATAGAGGCAAAATGAAAATGAGGCTCACAGGTATCTAGAAGTAAAAAACCATTGGTATAAGCGAAATTGTCAAAATATTGAATCCATACATTAATCCCAGCCGGGATGCCTTTGATATAGGATAAGACACTGGGATAAATGTTGCAGGACGGCCTACTTACCGCCTGTTGCGAACGAAACTACTTCCAGTGCAGTGAAGTCGGGTTTCCGAAATACATCAACCTCAAAGTCCTTTCCCCAAGGGAGGACCTTGATAAGTTCCGGAGCGCCATCGACGAGTGTTTCGTATTTAGCGCTCAATTGCTTGTTGACTATGGCAGTGAATCCTGAATACAGCCTATATGTGAGTGTTCGGCCTTCGGGGTATCAAGGTAGGTATCGATGACCTTCCCATTCTGCGCGACCGCCGTAAGGGTCCACGTAGGTTTCGACGAACTGTGTGATGCAATACACCCTGTTAATGCGATGTTTCTGGAAATAACGAGCTAACTTACACCTATGTAAGATTCGACGACTGGACCAACGTCTTTCACCCAGTGCTTGGAAGCATCCTTATGATCCTGAATCAGTCCTGTTTTGAACCTGCATTTGCCATTAGCTTTGTGATAGAAAGCGAGCAAAATGACTCGCGATTTAATATAGCCTTCGATCATGTTGGTCTGATGGTCATTGGCGGTATACTTCTTGGCCTATGCAAAAGGGTTAGAAATACTTTACTCCGCATATATTCAGATCATCTCACTTCTTGAAGGTGCTTTACTACTTCGCTCAGCTCCTGAGAGAAGTCACCATATTGTACCTTGAGCTTGATTTTCTTGCTATCGTTTTCGATATCGTGGACGGTATCAGGCTGACTATCCGCAGATGCTACAAGGAGAGTGAAATCTCCTGAACCGTGTTTCACAACACTAACAAATGTAACAGATATGAACTGAAAGACCGAATGGATAGTGGGCTCAGTTACACACCGTGTGTTGAGTACGTCAACTTCGAGTTTTTCAGCGGCAGCTTGGACAGCAGCAACTTCGTCATCATCAATTGATTCACCGAGATAATAGTTCGATACATGTCCTAGATTCCTCTTGCCAATGAACAAACTAGGCTCTGGAGACGTAGCATAGATGTGATCTTTCAACTAAACTGAGATTAGCATAAAATGGTAACACACGCGGATGATAATGATCTGACTTTATTCCATAGGGACAGAGCCTTATCACTATCCTTAGATTTGGAGACAACGGCCTCAAACTTATCGGAAGCAACTCTCGGGATGAACTTGGTGGATCCGAAGGTTTTATAGTTAACGAGATTACTTAAAACCTGAGCACATATAATCCGTTAGATGATGATCCTGAATATGCATCCATCATAGACATACCTGGATTGTGTATTGCAGGAGATCATTCCATTCGGTCGAAGACAGTCCCGAAGCCTTCTGCAATGCTTCTAAATCACCTAGGCCACCTTTACCATTGCTGAACGTCAAAATCAGGAGATCATAGAGTTCTTTCGCCTGCGGGGTCCATTGCTCTAAGTGATTTGTTATTTCTTTGGACACAGGGAATAGGATCGGTAATTGCCGTCTAACCTTGAATGATGCGTGCTCCTGCCCATGAAGCCAACGTCAAATAATGAGCATATTTTTTCTCTTTCGAGCTACATGGATGAAGTGCGGATGTAAGTTGCAGACCACAAAATAATTCTGGCCAAATTCACACACCTAAGTTGCGCAAACGACTTCCCGACTTCTAGACTACACAAAGGCGCTTCACGATCGGCGAGGAATCGTTCTGCCTGAACCGTAGCACTGGCCATCTTTCTAACGCTGACAGCGATTGAGGGCTCAAATGGAGAAGATCGGCGGGAAAACGATAGAATTCTGTGCGACTGATTTCGCGAGCAGTAGAGTCTCCAAGGGAGATGCTGATACAGTGGTCGGAGCATCCAATTTGGCAGGAGAGATATCAACAGGCAAGCACTCACAGTCACAGGTTAAGCATGTGATCGTTATTTGACGCACGTCGTGATGTGCATTGTACGACGCGTACCGCGTGCCTCAGCGTCGCTATGGCACGTATATACACAACCTCAGGGGCGCTTCAGGCACTCAGATGAACGTTATGTAATTAACAGAATTATAACAGAACAAGGTAACTTTGCTATATCCATGCTAAGGTAGGCCTTACAGGTTCAATTCTTTCACGGCGTCACGTCGAAGTCACATTCACATGATGAATACATGACCTACCTTCTATTCATTATACACAAACAAATAGATTTCATTCCAAATCCAACTCATCATACCTTCTATAATTGCTTATATTAAGACGGACATCTCAAATTCTCACCACTTCGTGATCACCGCTGATAGAAGCAAGTACTTTGTTTCCCCAGGCTCCTATTTATGCGCCAAAAGAAGAGAAAGGAACCACCTTGAGAGGTAGACCACGGTGTCATAACTGAAGTCCGGAAAATGATATCCACGATGTCTGGGAACAAGATGCACATTGCGAGCAGTTTATATGAGGGTCCGGACTAGAATCGCCACAGATGCCGAAGACAATGCTGCCAATTCGATATCTCAATCCACTACCCATCCGAATACGGTGGTAGGGGAAGATATCGATAAATATTTATTTCGTCTCTTGCTGGCCCACTGCACGCTTGGTACGCAAATAGTTAGCCCAAAAAACTTTCCAGTCTGCTTCCAGAGTGTCTTCCGCCGGTTTTCCTACACTAGGATCATCCGTGGACGACCCCGCCCAAGTGACTGCACGTTCATAGCACTCCAGAGCAGTTCTTGATTTAGGGCCTTCGCGTGCCTCGTGTAATACGCCCATTAAGTTCCAAGCTTCCGCCGCTGTTCTCCGCGAGTCTCGCAAAAGATTATTGGCCGGTCTATTCATGGAACGGGAAGAAACGTAGACCGGTAAAAGCTCACTCTGACAGGAGTTCTTTATCTTAGCATCATCAGGCTGATGGAGTGGAATACCAGTAAGGGCGTGTGCAACACGTTCCGACGACTCGGCGGCCGAAGCAAGGTGTTGGATAGATGATCCAGATGGACGTCGCAGACCGTGCAGGACTTCTGCTAGATGCATTGAAAGGAGGGAAGCTCGCTGGAGTAGATACAAAGAATGCAGAGTCTGTGGAGCAGTGGCATCCGCGAGAGACTTTGGAGACGGAATGGATCTTAGGAGCCTCAACGATGCCTCCTCGACTGATTCCGCTAGACGCAGCTGTCCCGTCTGCGCATAACAGGCAGAAAGTGATACGAGGACATTGGAAATGATACGTTGCGCTAGTGGCGATGATGGTACTTTTTCAGATACTTGGAGCAACGAATTATTGGCGGGCTGTGAGGTGTCTCCTTGAGCAAGATTGATAGCACGGGTCCACCATTGCAGCGCTTCATCTTTCTGTCCTAACTGTGAGGTCACATCCCCCAGTTTTTCTGCAACGTACGCGCCGTTTAGTCCGCTTCCTGAGAAGCCTGCCCAGGCGCGCTCGTATTCTGCTTTGGATTCTTCTAAGAATCCTGGGCCTAGTCTTTCAAGGACCGCGCCATGCATGGTAAGTAGCGAAGGGAGCGTATATGGATGAAGCTTCGAGCTTCGAGCATCTGCGAGAGATATGGCGCTACGCAGAAAATCCTCCGTTCGCTGGAGCTGAGCATCGATAAGCTTGAGTCCTCCTGGTCCCGGGACGCCCTTCGCCTCCGTTGAATCGACTGGGCTCGCCGCCGTGCTGTGTCCCACGCCCCAATTGGAGGCCATCCAAGCAGAGCGAACAACAAAGCGCCCTCTAGTGCTAAAGGCAGGGTCAGTCCCTCCAATTTCCATATCTCCTGTCCATGCTTCAGGACCTAGTTGCCATTCCCACTTTTTTGTTTCCTCGTCGGCCTCAGGCGCGAGAAGGACATGCTCCACCCACATATGCAGCCCCCCGTATGCGATCGCGACGGAAGCCCCTAGACCAAATACGCCTAGGAAAGAGAACTTGATAAAACGCTTCGCGACATCGAGCACAAATAGAGTGTGTTTGGAGAAGTTCTCTTCTATGAATACAGAGGGTTCTGTAGATGTCCCCGACAACGGAGCGCGAGGCTTGCTGGAGTTGAACCTTGGATTCGGTGCGGCAGGAAATACGCGCAGCCGTGGCGGGAGGCGTAGTCGGGATGCGCGTAGAGCAGAACCAAGCATTGGTGAAACGCTGGACAGTGCAATAGTCGGGGACGGGGAGAGCGCGATCGGAGATCTACACAGGATCTACACAGCTCGCCGGCGCACGCGGGAGACGACAGTGTGACATGTGACTCAACATGCATGGAAGCGTGCCGCCGCATTGTTGCCGTTCTGATGTTGATTCCGTCTGGATTGCTTGTAAATTTGAATGAGCCTTGCACCGTTATTACATATTTTTATTGATATGTGAGTGCTTATGTCCCTTTGGGCGGCAATCTGCCACACCACGCTCACTTCTGCAGCTTCTTGCCAACTTTACATCTCGGCCTATCCATTCCGCCCCTTCTGGCCATTTGCTCTCAAAAGCAAACCACCCCCCCAGACTGGATTTCTATGTTCGGGAGTGTTGCAAGTTCATATTTCCCGAATCAAGATGCACGCTTGATATAGCGTCGGATCCGTTCGGTATACACATGCCGCTGAGCGCTATCCAAGCACTTTTTGCGGCCCTGATGCAACACGGTTTCATCTAACCGCTGGGAAGGGTTGTACCACTCAAATTGTGCGGAGGCGCCTATATCCTGTGCCAAGCGGCCCTGAAAAGATGGAGGTATTGCGCTCCTATATATTTCAGGAAACTGGTCTAGCCTACTTCCGTGCCTTTCGCCCCCGTTCCCTGTTCATCGCCTCCCATGTACATTACTGTCCTCTGGCAGCTTGTACTAGGTGCTCTCCTGGCGTCTGCAGCCAAGCCAACGCGGACGAAAAGGAACGACAATGTCCCCTCCACGTTTGTTACGACTAGCCCAGATGGTCAGTTCATTGTGAATGGAAGGTGCGGTTTGGCGTCTTTTCTTTCAACTGCATACCTCTCTTACCGCGTTATTCACCTATCAAGTGCGTTCAACTTCGTTGGAACGAATGCATACTGGCTTCACGCCCTCAACACGGCTGATGACATTAATAACACGCTCGCAAGCATTCGTGCTGCTGGGATCAGAGTGGTGAGGACATGGGCGTTTAATGGTGCGTAGTTATTGTTTGATACTATCACGCCATTTATTAATCTTTTCTTAGACGTTGATACCATCCCGGAGAATGGGACGTGGTTCCAACTTATTTCAAACGGCGTGACCAGCATTAACAATGGAACGAACGGCCTCCAGAAACTCGACAAGGTCGTTGAGCTTGCGGAAAAGCACGGGATTTATTTGATGATGTCCCTCACTAATAACTGGAATCCTCTTCCGTTATTGGATAACTCTACATCGAGTATCTTCTCCCGTGATATTACCAACGGCACGAACAATACACATCCGCGAAATACTCTAAGTAATGACTATGGTGAGCCTATCTGCTGCAATTTTAATTATCGTTAAACGTAATTTTTTTAGGGGGAATGGATGTCTACGTACGGCAATTTGGCAACAAGGATTTCCACCAGCACGATCAGTTTTTTGTGAACCAGACGATTATTAATGCATACATGAACTATACAACCCAAGTTGTATCTCGCTATGTGAATAGCCCGGCCATCTTTGGCTGGTAAGTGGCATATCTGGACTTTTTTTTTTGTGCTGTCTGAGCCGACGATTCAATTACAGGGAAACCGCAAATGACCCCAGGTACGTTGTAATATATGAACGTCATTATATGTACTGACAGATACGTAGATGTAATTCTTCGCTTCCCGCGACGCCAGATTGTAACACGAACACAGTTACCAATTGGACTGATATCGTAGCACAACACATCAAGAAAGTTGACCCCAACCACCTTGTGTCGTCTGGGTGAGCTTCCTCCATTCTGAACTGAGACATGAATCTGACTCTGTACTTTGTAGTAACAAGGGTTATTTCTGCGTAGATTGTAAGAAGCTTTTCCCCAGAACCACTACGGTGCCGCCTGCAGGGCCATCTGCGGCTGCAGCGAACCGACGACGGAGTCTATTAAAGCCCCTAACTAGGGACACGCTCATCCAAGAACGCAAGGCGCTTGAAAAGAAAGCACGAGAGCACCGCAAACGGACCAATCCCAACGAGGGTGGTATGCGCATCCGCGGGGGCTGGGTTGCTACACGTAAGTTCAAAGTTGCAGACTTGTCGCTGGATCTTATTCACTTATATGTCCTCTGTTAGCGACAAAGCGTCAAGATGATGTCGGTATCGGCCCAGCGTTCGATGGATCTCAGGGTGTCGATAGCGAGGATATTATCAACATTCCTTCAATTGGATTCGGGTCATTCCAGCTATTCCCTGACCAGAACAACTATGGTCCAGACGATCCAACTCTTCCCGCATTCAATAACACCGTGCAGATTGGTCTGAACTGGATCCAACGTCATGCGCAGATGGGCCAAATGTGAGCTTTTCTATTTTCGCGATATCCTGTTTATTTACCCAAGAGTTCCAGCTTCGGAAAGCCGGTGTCTCTTACAGGCTTTGGTCTCGTAACGCAAAGCAACACTCCGCAATTCACTCCCTTCAATACATCAGTCGCGCCATTCGGTACCGATGACAGTATGTATAGTCAAATTTACTTTGAGTAAGCATTATATGAATATTTTCTACTTCAGCATCGGCTTCGAGCGCGTCCCAGCAGCAGGCATTTGGTGTGACTGATGCTCAACGAGATGACGCGTATTCTCAGTGGCTGCAAGGCGAGGATATTAATCTGCGCTTGTCTATGTCGATGCTTATATTATATGTAGCTGGACTACTCGGCGGGCTTCAGGGAATGATACAATACCAGGTGAGGGTTGCTCCTATCCAGTTATGAATATGTGCTAATGTAATCACTTTCTAGTGGGGACAGCAGAACTTGACGACGCAAGAGGGAACTACTATTTCTCCTTCGACCACTGAAACTGGTGTCACTCCCGACCAGACAACTAGCGGTGTATCTCCCAACGATGGTTACTCTATTCAAGGCATAGGGTAAGGTTATCTTTTACTGTGCTAGCTTGACCTCAACTTACATTGTGCACTATGTTATAGTGAACCAGATATCGTGCAGACTATCTCACAAGCTGCTCAACAGTTCGGGCCCGATTCTTGAGTGGTCTAAGCACATTTTCCGTGGACCTTATTTCTCGTTCTATTTGACATTTAATTGGACTTTGGTGTTGCCTGTCTTGTCTGCATTTTGTTTCTGGGCATTTTACAGTCAAGT
>JASFDH010000729.1:0-20030 GCA_036937195.1 Nidularia pulvinata
TCTACCTTTACACGTCCTCAATTTTCGCTTTTGCTGCTGGGATTCTCGACCTAAGTCATATATTGGTCGAAGGATGCTCACAAGCAGTCGCTGAAATAGGACTGGCACCTGTTTCTGGCTTTTCCATCGCCCGAGAAACGTTCCTGTCTTTATCGCTCGGGTTTCTTTATTTATTCCTATGGTGTTTGGTTGCGCAATGCCCGCACGGTGAAAGTTCTTTGCGTCCAGAGGGTCTTAAGACAAAGTACGATCCTAGAGTACACACCCACAGTGCAAGCTGGCAGCGCTGGGGCGCCCTTGGCATGATGCTGCAGTGGACAAGTCTTTCGGCCTCCATATCCATCCCCCTTCTACAGCTAGTGTGGAGGATCGTATCGGGTCAGCATCGGTATGGGAGTCTCTATGTGGCCGAGTCGACGATAGAGACAGTGATATCAGCGATATTTATTCTTAAGCTATTACTCAATGTTTTCATATCCCCGCTCTCACCACGGCAATCTCTCAAATCCTACATTGCGCCAATAATTGCCCTTCTCATCAGCGCTGGTCTCGGTGTTGGGAATATCCTATGCTGTTGAGTGATCTTCTTCCTCAATAATCTTCTTCCTAATATTTTTGGTCACAGTCGCCCTCTCCGAAACAACACTCGGTCGGTTTCTTCGCTCGGTGGAGATGTACATTCTGATCATCTACAATCTCGTCGCCACCTTCTATAAAATGCCTACAACGACATCCATCCAACAGGCTGCACTCCAGACTCCAGCTCCAATGTCTGCCCGTTCGGCAGAAAAGTCTGGCACTGCTGATGCATCCCTTCCTTTCCAGTCCCTTCCCTCTCAAGAGAACAACAGCTCCGACATCATAGTCATTGATCGTTCTGCTTCTGCAGTTCCTACGATAGCTTCAAGAATATCGTCATGGATTATGCCACGCCGGTTCTCTCAGCGTCCAGCCATTAGTGAGGGCCCGTCGTGGGATCAAGACAGAGAGCTTGGACTAGCTTCGAAGCCTGAGGTCGTGGGTGCAGAGTTTTCAGGAACTAGCATCTCCTCTACTCCGATTACAGGGCGTGTCGGCGTACCTTCATTAGCTAGCGATTATCCCCCACCTTCTGCAGCCCCAGTGGGACTTAATGCTGACTACCCAGAACAAGGGTCACCTCGCGGTCGTTCATTTACCGATGTTTCCCTATCCTACTACACTATGGATCCAACTTCGCAGCCCTCTCCCCCGGTGCCAGCACCCTCCACCGTCGAGAGAAGAAGTGTTTTATCTAATTACGGGGACGTCGAGCAAAGCAACACCGACATGGAATCGACCCGAAAACCTCCTGTAGTCCTCCAGAGTAACAGCATTAGTTCATTTGACGAGCTTTTGCGTCAACAGACTGAGTTGGACAAAAGTATCGCTGCTCTCAGGCTGTTCTCTCCGATACCCCCTGGTCCTGATCCCACGTCGGATACTTTAACGGCAGCGAGGAACCAGTCGACTTCTTTAGACGCTGTCGCCTCCGAGTCCCAAAATCGCTCTTTGAGTACCTCGACCTCCTACTCGGGTGGAGGCCAGAAACCGGAGTCGGCTTCGGGTCGCAGTGAATTCTCGCTTAGTAACTTCCCGGAGCCTCCTATGGCTTCAGATGATATCTCATCGTCCCCAAGCCGGGTTGTCCCCAAAATCAAAAGACAGCGACCCCACCTGACGCGTAAAGTATCCGAAATCCAGGGCTCCTTCGACAACAACGGGCTTCTGTTACCGAATTCTTCGGTGGAAACGGCTAGGTTTAATTCTGCAGGAACTCAGTACGACGTGACATCCTTCATCGGTGGTCAGTTCAGTGGTATTGTGTTATGATTAAATTAAGCTGATATTCTCTTTATTAGGCCTGACTGGACCGACGCCTGTAACTTCCTTTAAGACTGCGACACCTCTGAGTGATGTTGATTCGGATGAAGATATGAATCCGACCATCGATACTGCCGTGGTGGTCTCTGCCCCGCCTTTACGACCGATGTTCTTGCCATCAATAGCGGCGCGGACATTTCCACCCGAAGTAGGACAAGAGCGATCGGCCATTCCGGACAAACCTGAAGAACGACAGTCATCGCCGTTGATGCGTGATTCTGGGGTGGTGGTGCTGCGACCATTCTTACTTGGAACAGCCTCGCCTGCCGTTATCTCGCCACCTTTGTCGAGTACTATGGTGCCCATAGGATCTCGCAGGCGGGGAGGCTCTAATGCTGGCTGGAAACCTACAATAAGTGCACCACGACCTGTGTTGCAAGGTGAAGAACCGGGTGCCTTTGAACGCCCGCGACCTCCACCGCTGCGGTTCGTAAGATCTGTAGATAAGTTGGGAATGTAGCATTACTATTTTCGAGGACCCTTTGTATCATTATGTGTATTTAGCTGAACATTTTTTATTCTGAAGGACTTGCGATGACCAGATGTCAAGTAGCGTCGATCAGTATGACGTAGTGTAAGTAACTGGTGCAGACACGTATCGATGACGTAAGCTGAAGTGACGTCGTGTTAATGGAGAAGCTGCGGGTTCAAACAAGGTTCAAAGCAAGTTCAAAGCTAGACGCACTAGGGCACTCCCATCCGTTCATTCTACTAGCGACCACCATGTCCCAGTTTCCTGATTACTATACTCTCTTGAATGTCCCCAGGACTGCTACGCAGGATGAAGTAAGGCAAGCGTACAGGAAGGAGTCACTCAAGTCAGCAATCTAGCTCCCTAGTGGTTCATTTGTCTTAATACTGTTTGATAGGACTCATCCAGATAGGTTGGTGAATGGCACTGCTGCAGAGAAGAAAGCAGCAACGGAAAAATTCCAGGTAAGTCACCATTTATTCTTCCTCGTATACTTTCTGATAACGTGCTCATTTCCAGGCAGTAGCGGATGCATACTACGTCTTGTCCGATGTCAAGAGACGCAAGGAATACGATATGCTATATGGCACTCGTGCCGACCGATCAACGGATCCAAATTCATCGTCAAGCTTCTTCTCTCAGTTTTCAAATATGTTCACTGGCGCCGGTGCTAATGCAGGAGCAACACCTGGAACTCGCCCTGATGCTGAGGGCGTATTTGCGGATGTATTCGAAGAAGTATGTATTTTATTCTTCTATTGTTCCAGCCATAGCTAACAGATCATGCAGTTACTGCGTCCGGAGGTCGAGAGACGTGTACCATGGTGGAGTTGGTTCGGCGCCGCGTGTGGCGGAGGAGTCGGCTTCATCGTCGCCAATGTACCCGGCTTAATGCTCGGAGCTTTTGCTGGTAATCGTCTCGGCGCTATAAGAGACGCTAAAGGAAGGTCAGTAGCAGCGGTATTCAGTGAACTCGGAGGCAACCAGAAAGCAGAGGTATGTTAAAGTCTTCCATGCTTGTCGGGTATCATAAACTGATATAATGATTTTAGATATTACGCGCACTTGCCATGAAAGTGCTGGGATCTGCCTTCTGATATCCCTGTGTCCTCTTTTTAAGGCCTGTAGGTTACACGGCGCCATTACATACCTGTATGATACCGATGCTTATATTATGTTATGTATACTAGGGATTAGTTTAATTTTTTTTTTTTTTACGAAGACAGCTGGACGGCTTCAGACGTTATGTATGTAATTATAGTCTCTCTTCCCATGGTAGTCAATTAATACTACTACTATTGCCACTGATCTTAGAAATCAGTACTCTTTCGACCAAATCTCGCGCTAATATCTTCTGGTCACTAAATAGTGGTGTAGCCCAAATACATCTATTTCTATCGAATACGTTCAATATCATCTATAGCCCGGATAATGGCATCAATCACAGTCCAACCAAACATCGTTTCGAAATTCAACCTCTCTTTTATGATCCCTCCAAACAAGGAAAGTGGATTTCCTTATCGGTCTACTTGGGATGTAAACCTTAAAAAGCCGTTTCATGTGAAGAGCATAGGAAGAAACAAAAGTACAGACTACATGATGAGATCATCGTAAGGTGGGGGAGAACGTGGCTATTGTACAACAATGTCGTGTCGAGCTATGTGTTATGTTGCGGGAGATTATGAATAATTGCGAAGAAATAAGTAATGCAGAAAATTGGAGACTGATAGACCTGAGAAAAAGGGGATTCCGTTGGTGACCAAGGACGTGAGGAGGTCGAAGATGGAAGACCGTTACTTGGCCCCCATTTTTTGACCGACTTCAAGTGAAGCCTGTCGTAGCGACAACTAATGCCATAGTTCTCCGGCATCACCTTCTTCTGCCTGCTGAGGGGCATGGATAGCGTACAACGAAGAGTAGTCGTTGAGACCACAAGCTCCACTGGAAAAAGCGAGGCTGAGAGCGGCGATGGCTTTCTCGGAAGAAGTAGCAGAAGTCGATATGCAGCCAACTCGGGTCAATGGGGAAGGCAATAACGGTAGAGGAGATGATGGTGCCGATGATATTGCCGATTCGGATGGAGTGTGTGATAATGCGGGAGTCGACGGGTACGTGAACGAAGAACTGCTCATGGAAGAGGAGACAGAAACAGGCTGCAGGGTGCCCGATATGTGGAGATCATCGTCATCTGACTGGCGTATGGAGGAACTTGAATGGCAAGCCATGTCGGCAAAAGAGTGGTCAATATTGGGAGTGTTGTCGTCAGCGGTATCAAGGGAAAACGATCTTTTTTGGTAGAAATGGTTCCTAGAGAACGCACTAGCAGACACTTCCCCCGCAAATATATGAACGTCGTCGTCTTCGTCCGACATATCCGAGGTCTGTATGAAAGTGGCTGTTTTCCGGGGCGGGATGGACAACCGTTTACGACCACGCTTCTGCGCTTCTTTTGCCTTGTTCAATACGTGTGACCTGGCCCGTGAATGCTCGTAATCGCGCATCCTACGGACGAGCCCCTCCCCATTTTCTGCTACACTCCGCTGGAGCTCCCAGAATGCGTCCGAATGAAGTCGAGTCAATTCTGTTTGGCTCTCCATAGCGAATTCAGTGGTTGCGATGTCGGTTTCTGCGCAACGAGCAGAACGACGAGATCGACTAGTGGGACGCTCCATTTTGGGAAATAAATGGAACTCTGCGGACGTTGCCGCAAACACCGGAGGGGCTGCCGCGGTGGCGTCTTGGCGCTCATTCATAAGGAATAGGCCCGGATTCGATGACTGATGCACCGATGAGCGCATGGAATGAGCACTGCAGTCCCCCGCAGCGGATTAGGCAGCAGTACTCACAGAGTTGCTTTGCCGCTGTCGTTTAGCCCGCCTCCATGTATCCACATCCCATTTCTGCGGTGTAAAAGAATCATTGACCGACGAAGAGGATCTCTTGGATGCTGTTCTCCATGAATCATCCGGAGGGTATCGAGAAAATAGGCCAGAAGGAGAGGCTGATTGGGACCTGCGATGACTCTGAAGACGTAGGGACATATGGACAAGGCCAGAAGATATAGAGACAGTAAGAGTGTCTGATCCTTGAATAATGAGATTTAGGAACGAATAGAGAGGATACTCGACGAGGTTGGAGTGTCCTAGCGAGGAGGCACAACGCGATATTCGCGAAAAGGATCAATAGGGAACTTTTAACTAAAGCGTACTACCACGTGATCAGCCCCACTTCAGCCACACGTCCAACACTGGGAACAGTAACAACCCTCACAAATCCATAGGTATTGGAAGCGCATCGCCTTCAAAAGCACCGTCGCCCCGCTAATTGTCGTCATCTGCTTCACCTGCTCCGCTGTTCAATTTTAGTTCGCCCTTCAGGCCTATTTTCGCAACAATGAAGTTTCCCGAAGTCACCTCAAGACTCTCGTGATCCAAGCTTTATGCTAACCATTCGCAGACCTTCTGTCACACGTTCAATTCCTGACACATGAAGTAATGGGCGGGATAAATCGCAGAGCTCACTTGCTTATGACGCCAATGGAAGGACTTCAGAGACTATAAGCAGATGAGGGCGAGGTTGTGCATCATGATGGAAGAGCAAACGTGACCGAGTTGCCATAACTTCCTATAGGTCAAAAAGTAAGTGAATAAACAAAAGATCATGCATTAAGTCATTACTTGAGACGTCGAACAGTGCTCTCCTTGCGTTATACCTTGTATCTACATTTTTGGACGACTGTTAGACCAGACGATGAAAGAACAAAAATAAGTTTCTATACCTGATTCAGCAAAACGCGAGCAATGCGTTCCAGTCTTTTGCGCAATGTGATAAAATAAATGGTCGTCGGTAAGACATGCCCTTCTACGAGATTCTTCAGCTCCTCGCAAAAACTCATCATCCAGGGCGAATAAATTATGTATAACGCTTGGCAGATCTTAAGTCATCGTACTGACCACGAAGGTTAAGTTGAGCTTACTAGAGGGAGTTCCCGTGATTAAAAGTTTCATGAAAGCTCTGCAGACAGTAGGGCACACGACTAACGCCAGAGCATCAAGTTCGTCGGGAAACTGGTGGCTTAAGATAAGCATAAGGACATCTCTCAAGTAGTCGAGGCCTTCCATATGAAGAACGGGTGTAAGGTAATTGGTGTTTGTTATAACTTCATTGGAAAAACTCACTGACACATAACATAGTTCAGTAATAGCGGTTGCGAAAAATATGGAGCAAACTTACAACCAGTTATAAAATTACCCCGTCCGGAACTTATAGCTAAAGTCCATAGTACCTCGCGCTGCTCTCGAGTGATGACATCGATAGAACCGGGCGATGATTCATTTATTGCATGCACCGCGGTTAGAACAGAATCCAGCAAGGGTTCCATGAGAGGTGATTGCGGAGATTGCTGGGCTATGGCGTCGACCACTGCGCTAATAAAGGAGCAAGCGGTGGCGTAGAGAATACACCCCTTCAAATTCGAATGCCATGCCAATGTTACAAAATCAACCATGACCTTCACGGCGAGTGTTCGATTTTCCATATTGTACTCCGAGTCTCTCAAGTGGCTGAAGCAAGGCATGAGAACATAAATGACGTTCGTGCTATGAATGAAGCTTACTGCCTAGATCTATCGATCGCTAATGAACCCGTGAGCACATTTTCCCTAGGGAATTCTCATAAAGGTTGAACTTGCCCTTCTCTAGACTAGCAACGAAGCGGTTGTCCTTTTCTGAAACAATTCTCTGGACACAAATCTCCAGAATTTTATGATCCATCGTGCAAAGTGCTTCCATGAGGAGATTTTTTACTGGCCAAACTCGATCAGTTGTGTTCAGTGACTCTGTCGGAAAGAAAAACGCACCTACGATCTCACCACCGCTATCCCCTAAATAAGAGAAAAGAAAGAGTAGGTGGTTGCAGAGATGTAGGATGTTCTTCTCTTTTTGCATTTCGAACTCGCTCGGCCATTGGTTTAATACCCCAGTGATCACCCACAATGCCTTGCAGAGAACATTCAACAAAGAAGTACTGGACTCGATTTGAAAGGCGCGGGTGCGCAGTAAGAGGACTGTGTGGTGGAGTATCTGCTACACAAAAGAATGAAACAAGTGGCATGTTAGGCTTCTGTAGCAGACCTTGGGACTTTCATCATGCTTACTAGCATGGCATTGACGGCTGACGGTACGTTTTTATATAGGGTTGTTTGAAGATCTGCAAGGAGAGACTCATTTCCCTTGTTCAGAGCCTTGCTCAGGAATGGCGAATCTAGATGGTAAAGCCATGTGGATGTCTTGCGACATCGTTGAGTGCATCATGTTTATAGAGAGAATGTGCCTACATACCAAATGAACTACATGTTCTGCACCCACCATTCGCTGGTCTTGCCAAGTGGACCAACACCATGGAACTGCGAGACCCCATCGGATAAGTATTGTCTGAGATAAATTAAGTTCCTCGATGGGAGCAATGAGATACAAGGCAGAAGTTTCATGGCGATGCATCACCGAGCAGACGGAATCGAGAAGGTATGAGAAACTCTTAGGCCTAAGAGAAGACAAGTATACATCTTTTCTGATGGCTGTGTACTCAGAAACCTGCGCACAGAGATTAGCAAGTTTCTGAATATTACCGTTAGAATAGTTATGCTAACCGAAAGAAGAGAGATAAACATGGCGAGGGTGATTTTATCATCCTCGTTCTGCTGACTAACGGAACTGAGTGGAGAGAGTCCGCATGCGCTTAAGTGGTCTATGCTGCCGTATAGAAGCTCAAGCATTTCTTCGGATGTCATACTGCAGATAGTAAGTTAGTATAGCCTTCCAATATGATATGGGTGTTCACGAGTACATATGTGATATCCAAGGATCATAGTAATTCAATTGGGGGCCCATCACGTAGGATGCAAAAACTAGGTGTAAGGCAAGGCGCTTGGCAGCAGGAGAGTGGCTGGTTGATGTAATGGTATGAACCACGTTCTGCCATTTTTCTAAGACGAGGCTTAGTGTTAAGGAGAAGAAAAAACAGATACATACGAGGAAGTTGCGTCGCTGCTCGTAAACAGTTGACCTCTTTTCGTGATTGCAGATTCCGAGGGAGGGACAAAATATGAAACCCAGGAGTAAACCCACTCGCAGTTATCATCGCCGCTGGACCGAGTTTCGCAAGTATAACGTCTACCCAACAGACAATGGTCGGTGTGTTCGTCTCCTCTGCTAGCGCATGGGACGCGATGGCTTGAAAAATTGTACGATAATCAAACAGCCTGGATAAGAAGTTGATATGGACTGGCACCAAGAGATTAGCGCGAAGATTGCTACATGGCTTTAAAAAGAAATATGACACGATACCAAGCTCAGAAAAGACAGTAAGTGTCTGAACAGTATAAGCTCCGCTAATAGGAAGGTCATAATATATATCCAGGAAGCGAATGATTGCGTTTGATGCTGTGTGTATCTCGCCATGGAATTTTGCATCCTACAGATGTTCAAATAGTAAATATCACAGGGCTCTGCCTACTTTAATAGAAAGCCTTGCTTGCTGGAGGGTAGTCAAGTCATATTCCTTGAGCATCGTGATCGCTGTGATAACACGCTCATGCGCTAGATGGATGTTCGTGTATTCTGTGGATTGATATAAGGCGGTGGGAGTTGCCAGACCAGCGGGGATCGGAGGATGTTCATGTTCGCTACTGCTGGCGCCCGAGTCAGAGTCCGTGCCACTGTTTTGTTGCATACTGAAAAAGATTCAAGCGGTGTGGTTTCGGGAATAGTGCTGATGCGCTGTGGCCAACCAGGCAATGTGATGACTTCAAGTTTGAGCGGAGTGTGGATTGTGATTCCAAATCGTTGTCCGGTGGAGTGTGCAGTACACTGATAAGGACAAGGAACGTCCACTAAATGTCCTGACACAAGTTATGCCTTTATCTCACCCGTAGCCAAGGAAGACCATGCCACACAAGTCCTGCTACAATCCTGGTATTTCTTTAAGGAAGGCAGCAATATCTGTTTTACATTCCAGAACATCCTCACTCTGGGAAAACACGCCTCCAAATACATCCTCTGCTTCTGCTGTCTGCATAAAGCGAGTTGAGAGCATGATCTGCACATATCCATAATGTCACTTACTGTTACATCGCAAAATTCTAAATTCTCCCACTCTTCATCTTCTTCGACTCGGATACTATGTAACATCTCCCTACGCACTGCTGATAATGCGCCTTGCGCAGATATCCCGCCTTTATCGTCCGTCTTTCTCGCAGTAACGTGGACTTCTTTGACTTCTCCGACGGGTCTTTTCTCCTTCTTTGGCGCGACTAGGGGCATTGGTTCATCTGGATCCGGCGGAGGACCATCGTCAGTGTCGGAATCAGAGCCACCGCCCCTAGAGCGTTTGTTTTTGCGTGATAATATGTCCAGGTAGGTGAGTGTTGGCCGTAATTGATGAGTTTCGTTTATTGGGTGCAGATGTAATTTGCCTAGGGTTAGGTGTGAGGGACGACGTTTGGAAACGACAGCAAGTAGATAAAAGCTTACCATCGCGCACAATGCCCAACATATGGCAGCCTCGCTGGGGAATTTCTTCGCTCCTTAACCGAACCTCCCGCAACCTAGGCTCCTCTCCTTCTCGCGTCTTTCCTTTCATTTCTTGGTTTTTCTCCCGATCATCCTCAGCACGGGCTGTACCTAACTCTCTTGCCTTTTCATCGTTCCAGACCTCCTGTCGCGTATCGGCAGGTACATGGACTTCTAGTCTTCGAACGTTGGGCTTTACCCGCGCAGTGATGCGTTTTCCGCTGAGAACCGAGGAAGGAGGTGGCTGCAGAGGGCGTGTCAATAACGGGAACTGATGAATGTGGACACAGGGAGCTAAGGCATTTGAATAATGGATGGGAAGTGTAGCGATAACCTCGTCGTCCTGATCAAGATCCATTTTGTCGGTTTGTTGCAAGAGGATGTGACTGGAACACTGAAGGTCACGATCGTGACATCTATGCAATCCTACACCACTGTTACAAACTTTGTCAACTATCTACAATTGTTTGTCCTTGAACCCTTAAACATTGTTTTTAATTACCAGTAAAATCTTGCAGAAAGTACTGTCCTAGAGAACGAAAAAAAAAATGCTACGGAATACGTTTTTCGGTACTAGAGTATCCACTTGCCACTGAATATTCCGAAATGGAATTATGTGTAAAAAGCCAGCTCTGAGAAAACCCTTGTAAAGTTCCGTCGGTACTGTCATGAGGCACGATTGGCGTGCCGCGGCCAGATGTAGGGAAACCTGATTCAACCATCGTGGTAGGCGTGTTATCCTGCATTCCTAGGGAGGCGGGCCGCACGAGGACTGTTGGAGAAGGCGGCCGACTCGACTTGGATGTAGTATAGACAGATGATGAATCCCAAGAAGTCAAGTCATCCTCTATTCGTCGAGCATCAGAGAATGGATTGTCGAGGTCGTCGTAATTGTCCTCTTTAGTATCTCTCCGCAGTCGTCTTCGCGAGGGCGAGGCAGGAAGCTGCCCACGGGCTCTTGCATCTCGCTCACGATTGGCGGCCCGCGCAATCGCTGTGCATGTAACGGGATGTGATAGCAATGCCTCTCTCTCGTGTCGACGGACGACGCGGCCGAAGCTATGCATGGCAAGGAGAGATATTAAACCCCCTATAAGATGTCAGGTACATGCAAAAAGATAGCGTTGCTTGTGCTTACAGTTCAGTGCAATCCATCCAGTGACCGTTAGACCATTCTTGAAGTTAACTCCAATCACAGCAAGCACCGCAACTATTACGCACGATGCAGTAATGAATGTAGTATAAAACAACTGCTCGGTAAGAATATGAGGTTTGCGCAAAGGATATAGCGACGCGAACGAACCTCATCCCTCATTACTTGTCGAAATAGCTCCATTCGAGGTACCAATCTGCTGAGCCGGGTTCCTGATGACGGAGTAGGAGAATTACGTCCACGGGAACCCACCACATCTGGCCGTCCATTTACGGAACTCTCAGATATTCGAAGAGTTGTGCGCCGTGGAGGTTGAACTGTGTCTGTAATTTCTCTAGATGGCTTCCTCAACGGTACGCGTTGGGGACTTTGCGTTTGGGCCGATAGTAGGCCAAGCAACTTTGTTTGCAATCTCTGGAAAACATTCAGTTTTCTAGGAGATTGCGCCAGTGGTCCCTTTTCTGGAGCTGGAACATAGTCCCACCAACCGCGACGCGTCGGCTGACTCCCATCCGTCGCATCATTGGGTATTTCAATGGGGAGCTCTTCCATTGAAAGTTCAAGAGAGATACGCCCACGAGCGGCAGGAGAACCTCGTGATTTCCAGCACGCATATAAAACTTATCAAAATTACGTCAATAATCGTAATGAGCGTACAAACTTGACAAAAAGAGTGCTCACAGCAGCAGCAAATAAACAGAGATTCCAAGAACTGTATACTGACAAAATAACGCGTGTATTGGAGATCGCTAGTGCGAACACAGCTTCCTGTTCCAACGAAGTCAGTGAACTATCATGGTCAACACTGTAAATACTTCAAACGCACCAGAGATCCTTCTAGCAGCTTGTGTCGTAGCCACATCCATCACAACAACAGCAGTGGATGCGCACTGAAATAAACCTAACATTATGAAGACGAAGCGCGAGTTGTTTAGGCATTTATATGCCTTAACACCCAAGATCCCAGTGACCTAGGATATAAATGTTAGCAAAATCAAGTGGGATGTAGATTAGTATTCACAAGCAAAGCAAGGGAAATTGCCCCAGATACACACGACAAGACGATAACACTGTAAAACGAGTCTCAGTGGACGAGAGAAAATCTGAAGTTCGCGCAACGTACATGATACAATTCGTCCATTTATAAAAATAAGACAAGATAAGGGGCACCAGGCTAACAGGCGCGAGGATCTGGCTGAGAAATAAGAGGTAGAAAAGGGTCTTTTTCTTCACTTTACCCCGCCGAATGTAGTCACCGGAAACAAATATGTTTCTCGTAAATAGCATGGCAAGAGCACCAGTAACCAGAAGGCTCAAGTTGGCATTCCATAAGTCCTGTAGAAAAGGGGAAGTGACGAGAGACCCGTCATCAAGAGCGACATATGTCGGTTGAAAGGTAAGAATGGGTGTGGGATCCCAATAGCGGTCGAAATCTGGAATGATGAGGGTTGTCGAGAGATTAATGACAACTTCATTCGGGGGACAAGATGAGGAGGGTAAAGGAGTGCGGCGAGGTTCCAAGAGATGGTCGTTTGAAAAGATAGTGGGATTTGGAGATGAAGAATAAGTCCTGGAGGGAATAACAGTGACATGAGTTTGTTGCCAGGTCGCAGTGGAAACAGTCGATGTTCCCGAATTCATGAGGACCTGCACTTGAGCACGAAGAAGCGAATGGTAGTGCAGAATGGGCAGTGATTGGGAGACGATGTTCGTTTAAACAATCAGAGTCCTCTCCGGGAGGCGACCATTACTGCAGTGCGGGGACTCTAGGTGATAGAGAACTCAGTTGGAGAGGAAAGAAGGCAGAACAACAATCATAGGGAACCATATTCTGTTGCAGTCGACTTTTTGGTCACACGCCAATTAGCAGAATAGAATGGGGAGTGTCAACTGACGGTATAATTGAATTCCGTCGTGATTCGGTCGGTAACCTTTAGGTATCATGAGGAGTAACGCTAGGCCAATCCAAGGTTACCGCTGCTTCTTTCGCACGCCCATCGGGTCCCGAGGTCTCCTTCTGCACCTCCAGTTCTCATCATCACTACGCCGTGCCTGAGACGACCAGCGTGGTCTGCTGTCGTTTGCGACACTGTGCGACAAAAGTGTAGGGGTGGGCAAAGGGTGGTTTGGTTCGTGATGCGCGTGCAAATACTCGCGCTTTCAGCTTGCCTAATATAGTCCTGACGGCTTTTTACCGATCGCTAATCGCATCTACCACAGTTTACTAGCTCCTGCTATATAACGCCTATGCCATCTTCAAAAGGTCCTGTCATTATCATCACAGGGACGCCAGGCACTGGGAAGTCTACTCATGCTCAGCTCCTCGCCCAAGAATCCCCCATTCCACTTCAGCACATAAACGTCGGCGAATGGGTGAAAGACCGACAGTTGTATGAAGAATATGATGAAGAATGGCAGAGCTATACGGTAGACGAGGATAAGGTGCGTCCACGCATCAATAGTAGTTTTCAGCATACTGATCATTTGACCTCCTAGCTCCTTGACGAATTGGAGCCGGTGGTGGCGGAAGGCGGGGTTATTCTTGATTGGCACACATGCGAAATGTTTCCTGAACGATGGGCTGACCTGGTAGTTGTTTTGCGGTGCGATCATACCCGACTGTGGGAGCGTCTGGAGAAACGGTCTGTCCCTTTCATGCTCAATGACATACACACTAAAACGACCCTTGAATTGGCAGAGGGTATCCATTGAAGAAGATCCAAGAAAATAACGAGGCTGAGATCATGCAAGTCATTCTAGAGGAAGCTAGATCATCTTATCCCGCCGAAATCGTCGTGGAGTTCCAGAGCGAAGGCACCAACGACCTGGAGGCCAACGTTGCTCGGATAGCTGAATGGATTACAGCTTGGAGGAAGGATCATCCATCAGAAGGCTGAGCGAGATCACGCTTCGATTAGCATTGGATCCTGATTCATACATCACATATATATCATCATCTTCCAACAACCACCATCCTCTGCGTCTGTTCTCTAGTGGGAAGCCATTGGGATGAGTAATCTCATTGCTCTGTCGCGTCGAAGTCTTCTTCTTCTCGAGGATCCTCACTTTTTCGAAATAAACGTAACTTAAGAACATAGCATATCAGGAAAATAATGTTTCAACAAGAGGAAGAAAGACACACGCTGCATAGTATGTACCATTCGAGGCTCCATCTGTCCGGCCTTTTTCTTTCACTAAATTCGTTCCTATAAGCAACGTCAACAACAGCTGGTCAAATGTGACTCACTAAAGTGATTGAAAGAATTGCTATTGATGCCACCAATTTCCTTCAACCAATGTGTAACCTACAGTACTATTGGTGAGGTTGATGAAGAACGGGTGATACACTTATTCGTACCTTCCACCCTGGGGTTTTCTGCAGCAGGCGGATTTTACGCCGAACTTCGCCACAGTCATCGCTAGAAATAAGAAATAGGCATCCTGTAATGTAGCAAATAAATTACAGGGCTTACTAGGCCGGGACACCATCCTGAACGGCGTGAAACCCATTGTTAGATTTTGTGACACGGCACTGTTATTATATACGCACCTCATCTTCACCAGGAAGTTAGATATCACTCCATGAAGGTGCAGATGTCTTCTGCGACGCGGATTTATCTGGAGTACTGGAAGTCGACGCGTCTGACACGTGTGCTTTCTTGAATACGGGGGCAAGCCCAGGCTTTCTGTCATCTTTATTAAGGTCAGTGCCGGCAAGATGAGCAGAAGGTAGCTCCATGGCGTCCGGTTTACGCTTGGGTATGATGCAGATGAAGAACGAGTTATGGTTTACTCCAAAAAATGAACAGAATTATATATATGGGTGAGCAAGCGGTACACGTAAATATCACGTAAATAATAATTATACTAAAGAGGTGCATAGACAGTTGACTGAGCTCCCACGATCACATTTTGTACTGTGACCGAAACGCATGCACCGTGACAAGTCGTGGCGAGTGCTCAGGAACACTTGAGTCGTCAAGACAGGCCAGAGAGATCATGGAGAGATCCATTCAATAATGTTGTTGTCAAGGGAACAAAAGTTAAGTCGAAGAAAGGAATGTAAGCAAGTGGCCTACTTAAGTGGGTGATAGGTATGCAGAGGTACTTGGTGGCTGCAAGAAGATGAAAGGCATTTCGCATAAAATCCTTCAGCCAAATCGAACATCTTCTCAAATTATAGTATAATAAACTTTGCAGAAACTAGCAAGAATGTCCATATACCAAGCAAAAAAGATATTGAGCACCCAGGAACCAGAGAACATGCAGATGCATTAACAGGGAAGAATCCAGAGAGATCTTGAGTGTTCATAACTGCTGTAGTTGTCCATGTAGTCCTATAGCTCATCAATGAGTCGTGTTTAGACACGGTATATTCCAGTATGGGATTTACCCAGTAGTTATTGGTTTATTCTGGGCCAATTCTGTTGCTGTGACGGTTTCCACAGAAACAATTACCAGCGTGACCGAGCTGGGTGTGCCCGACTTCGCCGTCGCAGAGGGAGGGAAAGGCGCACCCGCCGACACTGTAATTGTTAGCATATTTTGAGTATTGGTGGATGTCATTACCGGAACCTCCTGCCCGGGTAAGAAAGGCGATTGGGCCAAGGAAGAGGAAGGCTGCGGTTGTATTTGCAGCGAATTGACACCATCAGACATGGTGCAGCTCGCTGAAGCAGAATCATTCTCGATTGAGACAGATATAGGAGTAATGGTGAAGTGAGATGTGCTATTGATGTGCGATAGCTCATAGAAAGTTAGCTGTAGAAATATTCTGATCAGCATCATAAGTGTACACAACACTAAGCTGCACCGTACGTTATACTGCCCTTTGGTGACGCAAGACGGAACCGACCAGTCAAGATGCCTGACAGAGCCTGATTCACCAGTTAAAAGCTGAGGGCCCTGGGAGACTGTGATGTTCAATCCAGTCTGCGAAGATACGAGGTATATCGCTAGGTCCTCAAAGCTGGTGGGTAGCCCTGATCCTGGAATAGTCGCAGGCGACGGTATCTTGCCATCGCCAGAAACCTAGCATAGAAAGATGAAGAATCAGCCATCATTCAAAACGTATTCGCTAATGCGAAATCTGCCTGATTCATAGGTGCAAAGACATGCTGCTTACTTCAATTGAAATTGGCATATTACTTCCGGCGTGGTATGGACTATTCACGTAAAATCGGCAGTTAAAAGAGGAAATTGAAAAACGAGTGAACGACATACGTTCCCGGAGAAGGGGAGTTAATGATAGCGAGACCATTTGTATAACTCCGTCCATTTACGAAAGTTTGAGCTAGCGCACATGTAGAGACTCCCAGGAGGAGCAGAGTCAGGAGAAAGGAGTGGAAGGGCGTAATGAAAGTCATTTGGGAACTGTTGTCGGTGGTCCTGCACCTAGTCTGCATAGGCCACGGAGAAACGTGCTATTTAAAAATGCACGCAGCCTCTGTGTGTCTTGGAGAGCAGAAGTATGTGATGGGAGTGAAATGGGTGAATCGAACTATTAGTATCAGTGTCATGATGAACTCGCTGATGGACCGAAGTTGTGTCACGGACACATACGGCTACATCGTCGATCATCGATCGTTAATAGAGAGTATTTGGCAAGAGCCTCTCAGCCAAATCTCACGGTAAAGAGCCCGAGAATAGACCGGCGTCGCCGCGTCTACCTACCCGGCCACTGTGACCTGTACTACCAATACTGGCAATGTCTACCCTGCCAATTGACTCCTCGCCCTCAGCAACGACAGCATCCACAAAAAGGCCTCTTTACGAAGCAAGCACCCAATTTACGAACTGGAGATATTCAGAAGAGCAGCTTACTCGTATTCGCGAGTCTCTGAATGCAGCAGCAGTCGCTGTCATTCGGAATACATTTGAGGCTGACGAGGTGCTTCTGTTTCGGTCGCTCCTGTTTCCTAACTCTTATTCTAGGAATACTAGCCAGGTTCCTCCTCCAACGTATCCTTTTTGAGTGCAACCGACGAGCAAATTTTAGTGAAGCTCTATCTCACTAAGATCGCGCAGCTGTGTGGTCTCTTTCGTTTTCCTGAAGAAGTCGAGGCGACCGCTGTGAGCTATATGAAACGATTCTATCTGAAAAACACGGTGATGGATTGGCATCCCAAAAATGTCATGTGTGTTTAATGTTACGTGATCTTTTCATCCTTAAACTGACTATTAGCTTGTGGGCGTAGGTTGACAGCACTATTCCTCGCTACCAAAACCACCAATAATCCCATATCTCTTGAGGCGTATACTTCGCATATTCCTAAGACCGAGCCTTCAGACGTGCTAGACCTTGAATTCCTCGTTGCGCAGAGCCTGGGTTTCGAATTCGCGGTTTGGCATGCGCATCGCGCATTGTGGGGTATATGGCTAGACTTGCAAGTAGGTTCATTTTTTCATCATTCCCATAGATGCTAAATTTTCTTCAGACTTTACCTGATAGCCCACCAAAACTTGCACCTGAGATCTACGATGCAGCTCTGAATCATATTCGTGCCTCGCGCCTAACAGATGCAGAGTTTATTTACACGCCTTCTCAGATTGCTCTAGCAGCCATATCTCTCACATCTCCCGATCTCGCCTCCAAATGGTCTCGATCTAAAATAGCGCCAAATCAGCAGGGCACTTCGCTCTCTTCTACAGGATTAGAGGACGTTCTTGACTCTATAAAACAACTTATTACGACACAGAGCCATCCTCCCAACGTGGAATCCGTTCGCGAAGTCGATAGAAGGCTAAAACTCTGTAAAAATCCCGAAAAGGTTCCTGGAAGTAAAGCATATCTGGCGAAAAAAGCAGAGGAAGGGAAGAAGGCAGAAGAAAAAAGGAGCAAAAAGGCAGCAGAAGTGCAACGGGTTCTGCAAGATGGAGATCCCTTTGGAACAGAGTTTACGGGGCCGCCATCAGCATTAGTGGACTATGACGATGACGACGACGACTGATAGAGGCTGGCTTCTCTGAAAGATGACATAGCCGGAGGAAAGGACTCAGCTGACATCGATATAATACCTGAAACATCTTTCAATTATAATGGGTTATATGATATGTATATTGCATTGTAAAAAACAATTGTATCCACGACATGATCTTTAGTAGGCCAGTAAATGCAACGCAGTTTGGGAAAGGGAGCGCTGTAAATTTGAGGGTGGAAAATTTAATGTTGGCTACATATTGACCTCCTCGGACCATTGTCTAAATGACGGTTCGGGAGGCTTCGAAAGAGCCGTGTAATAAATTTACAAGTATCCCAGTTATGCATGTCTTACTACTTGCTGTATTGCTGCGTCAGCTGAGTCCATGACATGCATCAAGGGAACAGCGTACTTCCACATTGATGCCGATTTAGACTATGAAAAATGAAAGCTCAGACCTATACTAGCTTTTTGAAGACTTGGGAAAAAATAAGACGAACTATTGCTCATCGGTTCCAATAACCAGGGGCAATAATTGCAATAGCTGTGGCTTCAGGGAAGCCAATTAATGCACTCTTATTTAACTGCGATGTGTCTGTTAGGCAAGTAGACGGGGCATGAAGAGTTATACTCACCTAATAAAACATACTAAAAACATAGATAATATACTCCTTTGCACGCAACTGCGTGATCTGCTCATCAGCGTAACGCCAAGAAGATTACGATGAAATGATTGAAGGAACAAAACGATGTTGGCTACACATTGACCTCAGCAGACCATAGCACTAGTGCGGTCTGCAAGGCTTCGAAAGAGCCGTGTGTAAAAACATACCATGCAACGATAGGAAAGGCTCATTTCGGAGAAAGATGGGTGGCAGTGCCCTGATATAAAAATTGGTGAGATGGACAGCAAGGGGTATATCGGACGGCTTAAAAACCTGCACGAGAATGAGACAAAAATAGCCGGTATCGATGAGGGAAAACTCACAGCAATCACAGTCGAACGGACATAAAGGCGTATCTGGCGCAAGAGCGACGTGAAAAGCGCGTAGTGATAAGTGATCGTTAGCTTACCGCCCCCTTCATCACCTATACCGAGTTCGTCTTCTTTGTAAATGCCCCAACCCTCCTCAGTTTTGCGTCCTGATAGTTTTTATTAATATTTGGAAACGGAAAGAAAAAAACTGCAACTAACGAGGCCCAGATCCTCTCGAGTCTTTGAATTTACTCTCGTCCGTGGTATCTTTTTGTGATTTTGAACCAGTGTTGGAGTCCAAGGCAGGATTCATCTTGACCTTCTGCCGTTTTATACTTGGAATATGGGTAGAAGGGTCGATGACAGTCTCAGGCGGAGGGCGCTTCCTGGAAGAGGTCTTTTCGTCCTTCTCGACAGACGTGGTGCTAGCAAGAGTATCAGAGGTGGGAGATGGCTTCTGTTTTCGCTTTTTCTCCTTCTTCTTCTTCTTCTCAAGGAGCAAAGATGAGGAGGCTTTAGGAGGCGGGTCAGCCCTCGCCTTGCCCTTTGCGGCAAAAATGTCGTCGATTTCTGACATGGTGGTCGCGACTCTGGGGGACGGTGCAGCGAGTGCGAGTTTTTTTTCGGATACGATCGTCACGCGTCACGTTGTGTCACGTTCACGGTCGCCCGATAACAACCCGCCAAGGGGATTCATCGGGACGGAGGATAAGGAGCAGTAGATTCCAGCATTTGAATGAAATTAAATGTCGGGGCACACTGGCAGGCGTGTTGAGCAAGAGAACGTTGCAGGGCCTGCTGGTCCGCTGAGGACGACGGGGATAGGGCACCGACTGGGTGTGAGAACCTGATTTGGGAAAGGGAACGGATGGCGACGAGTGGCAGTTTGCTTGTTGAAATCGTCCTGAGGGCTCGAAACTCTCCACTGAGCAGTAGACAGCCCTGCGAGAGCCCCATCGACACTGTTGAGAATCAAGGGGCGCGACTATGTTGTATGTTTGTCTTGCCCCTGTTCTACCCGGTGCTAACCTCCAAACAG
>JASFDH010000730.1:0-20004 GCA_036937195.1 Nidularia pulvinata
TGCGCGAAGGGCCTCTTCTTCCGGAACGGAAGCGCGCGGATGTAATCACGCGACCTACGCGTGGTAATCGCGTAGAATTCATCCAGCGTGGGTGTCCCGAGCACGTCGAGGATAAGCGTCAGCTGGTGGTGGTAATCGCGCCCGGGGAAGAGGGGCTTCCCAGAGAGCATCTCCGCAAGAATACACCCAACCGACCAGACGTCGATGGCCTGTGGGAATGATGCATCAGATCTCCACAATCACGGAAAGCGTGCAGATCCATAAAGGACGGCAGGAGGGACTAGCTCACTTTGGTGTACTGTTTGAACGTGAGCATGATCTCCGGGGCCCGGTACCACCGTGTAGCGACGTATTCCGTCATGAAGCCCGTTTCGGTGCCGGAGGGTTCTGCGGTCTTCACTGAGCGCGCGAGACCAAAGTCGCACACTTTGAGGTCGCAGTTGGCATTGAGGAGTAGATTGGAGGGTTTGAGGTCCCGATGGATGACATCAGCAGAATGGAGTGCTTTGAGCGCGCGAAGGGTCTGATAGATAAAATACTGGGCGTGATCATCGGAGAGGTCTTGTGTTCGAATAACACGATGCATGTCGGTCTCCATCAACTCTTGAATTACTGTTGATGGATGCGATCTATGAGCTACCAGCGCATCATGTAAGAGGGGGGACGTACGGTAGACCTCCTTGAACGCCTCTATTGAGGGCGGCTTAATGATGTCGAGGATGGAGATGATCTGCAAACAAAAGGCGTTCAGTGGCGTTCATGCGCGACGGCAGGGGTGGAGGGGTACTGACGTTCTCGCTGACCCCGGCTTCGCTCAGGAACTTGAGCAGCTTGAGCTCGCGCAACGTCCGCAGACAGAACATCGAGTGATCGAAAGGCGCGATCTTCTTGATAGCAACCTTGCGACCGCTAGGCCGATGCACAGCGGAACAGACGATACCGTACGCTCCTTCTCCTACGACGTCGAGCACCTGGTATTGGGTACCTACGCAGGGGTCAGGTGGGGCGCAACAAAGGCTCCAGTGGCATACTCACCGACGTTGAAGCGCACCTTCCTCGGCGCCGGCTGGGCTGCTGAGGCAGCATGACTGTGCTTCTTCGCTGGTTGTGCTTGGGGTTCAGGCATCGTCGTCGTGTAAAGGAATGGGAGGAGAGCAGTCAGGCAGTACAAAAGCGAAGTGTGGACAATAAAGGCCGGTACGATGAAAGTTTATGTATCTTGCTGCCATAACGGACATATGGTTGTATTTGGAACGGATTTGGAACGGACAACAACAGACTCTTCCTTTGGAACAACGAGATGCACAGATGCCACCCACGGTGCCCACTCGCCCAATTGTTGCTGTAATCACCCTCCAACTCTCCGTATCCTGGACATTGCCATGGCAATCCCGGTGGATACGCCCGTCGGTAGGCAACTGTTCTGTCTAATCCAGCCATTCTCTTCGGCGCCTCCTCCTCCCCTCCGCCTCTTCTGATCCAGGACAGGGGTATACCGACACACTGGGTCTATCTTTGCCGGATGATCCAAGCTGATCCTGCTCCTATCATCCTGTAAGCTTTTTACCGCTCTCTTCGCCAATCACGCCTGCACTGTGCGCATATGACTTCGACCTTCTGCATGAATGAAACGCTAAACGAGGCACATATGCATCTGCCACATCCATACGATGATTGACAGCGACACTCTCGCAGGAAGTCCTACGCAATGATCTTTAGCTTCCTCGATTTCTTTGGCAATGGAAATGACATCGCCTTTGATGTATTCTGAAGATAGCCTTCAGCCATAATTTATGTAGGCTCGAGCTGACGTACCGAAGCGTGCCACCATCTGCGGTACCCTCCGACTCTCGCAAAATTGCCGCTCTGCCCCTGGATCTCAATTTTCTCTAATTTTCTCCACTTGGACGACTGCAATGTCCGGATGTCAACGCCTTCCGTCGAGACCCAGGGCTCGTTTTCCACCTATAGGAGCTCGACCTGTCTAACTGACTTTCTCAGAGAGAACCCATCACTTGCAGAGCCACAGTCTGACAGAACTTCAGATCATGAATAAGTCTATCAACAATTCCTTACTGGTCATGTGCAAAGCATAGCGACGGGACGCCGTAGGCTGAAGATACCGATGGCGGCGACTATTATGAGGCCCGCGGGGCTCCGGAATCTAGCTACCGTCATCGACAGTCCCTTGAGAAGCACCTGAGTGCCTCTGTCACTCACGTCGCTGCATACCGATCCCGGGACGCTTGTCTTGTCACCAAGAACATCCAGTTACTCCACTCTGGTCCCTCACCTTCAAGTCCACAGCTGTTAGACAGAAGTCTTGATCTCATATTCTAGGTGATTATCATAAAAACATTCATGCAAACGTAACGCGCTAATTTTAATATAGCAAGTTTTTGGCGCTATGTCTTTGCAAGTCCCCCAGCCCGCCCGGATCAAAGCCCTATATGGCCTTCGTGCGTAGTGAGCGTCATTCCCATCACCGATTCCACAGTTCAAATCAGCAGAACACATACAACATTGACGTCCTCCATCACAGACGATGCCTATTCTAAGCCCAACAACGACTGCTGCAGGCTGATGCTCTTCATGATGAGAAATAAACCTGTGTACGCCCCAGCGAACTGGGGAAAGACATCCACTTATCTAGTGGTGTCGCATGGGCGACTGATATGGATATATGTGGTGGTGGCAGCCTTCTGCTGGCCCAGATGGGTGAAACGTCCGCACTCGTATGGATATGGTGCAGCGCAATATTCCCGTACGAAGCCGAAGAATAATGCGTGTCCATGCCCAGCCTCCTCCTTCACCTGTCGCGCAGAATTCCGCCGAAGCAAGACGCGTCGTGTCAAACGGTCGCGATGTCGTGGTGCTGGAATACCAACTACCAACAAATTACTTCCTACGGTTGTGCATGGTTTCAACGGTCGTTGGAAGGCGAAATAACGACAAGTGCCTGCCCTTCCGTCGTCGGTAAATTCTGCCGCACGGTTTCGGAACCTTTGGAGCAATATCTCTTCAACCATCGACGCCATAAATAAATCTCTCAGAAATCTATTTTCCTTTCTGAATAGTGTCCCTTTACCACCCAGTTGAAAGACGGCTTCACTGCCTCGTTTTCACTTACGCCGATGACAGATTTTTGCTACAGTCTGCGCCCAGGTCAAACCCATGTAACGCGCAATTGCTCCTAATTTATTATGATCTTGCGTTTATTTTCTAAGTTCGAGCCGAGCTACCGATCCCCATGGCGGTCTATCAGTGATTCTCCAAACCTATTTTCTGTGCTCCACCCTATTTTAATTTTCATGTCAAGTCTCTGCGGCACCGCCATGGTCTGCAACGTCTCAAGCCAGTTGGCTAAGCATTCGTCGAGCGCATAATAATTTCGTTGCGCTTCGATCGGATGCTTGCTCGATGCTAGTGGCAGTTTTTAGACTTCGCATCGGAATCAACTGATTCGCTGGCTCATCCATGCTATGGAATCGCACGACGACTGCCACCATCGCGCTCGTATTCGAAAATCCAAACAGCCGACTTCATCGTAGCTAGTAGAAATTTAAATTAACTTGGATGAAGGAGTGGTATCTTGTCCTCCTGTATTAAATCCCCTTATGCATCGATGAGACGATGTGTCTTCGTGGCTTTCACGGGACAATTGCAAAGAAGCCTAAGGGAAGACCCAAACGCCGAACGAATCACTTACGATTCTCCGCTTTACTGGCCGTTTATTGTTATTTCACCCGAGAACGCCCACCTATTGTGTAGGTGGCTATTATACTGCACAGGGGAAAGATGAAACAATGTTTTATGACAATAAATGAAAGTGAAAATTTCAAGGTCAGGTACGAGGCTGTTATGCTATATCGTAAATACTTGCTCAGTTTGATGAAATGTTTCTAGCAGACAGCGTGAAGTGTGGTCTAAAATTAGTCGGAGATAACAAGGCAGAGCACTGATTAAGCGCCCATGCAAACGCCCACGCGCAAAATGCCCACCAGATGGCAACAAGAGGAGGAAAACAGACAACTTGGAATTCAGAAGGTAGATTCATCACAACAATTACTGTAGCTGGGAGCCAGCGGTGTTTAGGTGCTTGATCCCGACTTGATCCTACTGATTCCCAAGATCTACTTCTGAAAAAGAAAAGGCAGCGGCATTGAAAAATTATGAATACCATGCACGGCTGAAACTAGGCCATCGTAGTTACCCAGAGAAGGGCTCTGCGAATTTACTGTGAGCATTTCGACCGTAAGGAATGTGAAGCATGTGAAATGTGCAATGGCAATAGTATGATGGTTGCTCGCATGGGCTTCCGTTGCTCTCCCATACTTAGTATATGGAGAACTACATGGAAGCAGATCTATCATCAAACGTCTAGGACCAGAGAGTTGCGAAACGCGGGTGTGCGAACAGGCTGTGGAAAATTTTGAAGGCGCCTGGGGAGTATAGCCTCGAGAGTTTGCTGGAGTCCGGGTAAGAGCCGCAAGGATTCTTAGAAGAGTTGTTCAGGGATGCAAGGGGAACAGGATTCCTGAGAGTTTGCACGGGAAGCGAACTATGTATAAGATCATTACACAGGGCGAGAGCATAGAGACTTGCTCCTCCGTCACCCTCCGGGAAGTCTGGAACGAAAGGAAGAATGTCCAGAGGCGATCCAGTGTGGAGTAAGTAACAACAATAACGGACTCAGCGTTGAAATAGGTGCGCCAAAATAGCACACTATAGCCTTGAACCTAATCATCTGTATTCCCTGCTGATGACTTGAAGTTAGCTCTACGTATGCTGCGCACCGAATGAAGTACGCGGAGACTCGAGAGCATCATGTCATCTTCTGCAGTCGTCCAGTAGAGGGGCGTTTCGATAGTAATTGCCAGTCTGCTCATAGAAGATAGGTGATTGGAGAACATGAATACAACGACATATAATTTCCAGTAGGTAAGTGCTTGGGCTTTGTGCGCACTCTCTAAGACAAGCCGGAGATTCGTCGTAAAAAATTGGATTACTCTCATTGCTCAAAAGAGCCAGAGGTTGCCTGGAATATTAGTTCGAGATAGTATAGGAACGGTAGACGCTTGTGTCAGGGTAAATAAAAGCATAGGGGGATCGACAAGAAGAGTTTTCGGCACGTTATTGGCAAAACAAGTCTCGATCAGGGATGTGGCTATGCAAAGCCATCAGCACATGCGTCACGAATCACGAATAGGCGTGACGTGTCATTGCTGCAATAACGGGCATTGTCGCCAGCGCATCCTCCGTTCCACCACCATCCTCCGCGACCTCCGCGTTCATTCGGGTTCTACTTTATTGAGGATCGTTGCCCTCTCTAGACGTAAGTATTTCTCTGCAATTTAACACTGTTGAGCAACGCACTCACCTCATTTCATGGACATCAGACACTTGTACTATCCGCCTGAACGTGTCATTGTAACAAAATATGGAACAGCAAGCAAAGGCACCTCCTGAAATCAAGAAGGTTGCGCAGTTCCTGCGCGGCGGGAACGCAGGCATCAAAATCCGCGTCGGTGCGTTGAACGGCAAGCGGCTGGATTACTTCAAAGGTACGTATCCGTCACTCATTCGCTCTAAGTACGCAAATGCTCATCCGAAGTTGCACCCTTTAGGAAAATCAGCTATCAAAGCCCTCCTCTCCCCCGCCTATGCCAAGCTCTCCGGCGTACCCAAAATTACCTCCGAGTCCGAAGCTCAGATTACGCTTTCTGCCGTCAATGCGTTCGCCTTCTTCCTCCGTGTGCAGCGCGGCGGGCCCACCGGCACGGCGTCCTCGTCACCTAAAGCATTGCAGATTATCCAAGAGCAGATGTTTGGCCCTGATGAGTATTATGCATGGTTCTACGAGGGATCCCAATGGACGACATACGCAGGTGGTATCCTCATGGTTGCCATCATGCTCGCTGGGGTGATGTTCCCGCTGTGGCCACCCATCATGCGCCTTGGGGTATGGTACTTGAGTATCGCGATGCTAGGACTCATTGGCTTGTTCTTCGGAATCGCCATCTTGCGCCTGATCTTCTACATCATCACTGTATTGGTAGCAAGTCCTGGAATCTGGATATTCCCGCAGCTGTTCGCCGACGTGGGCTTTGTACGTGTCTATTCCCACCTGTCTTACGGCTGTTCTAACTATCTTTGTTCTAGGTTGAGTCGTTTATTCCTCTATGGGAGTGGGATCTCCCCAAGAAGAAGAAGAAGAAGGCAGACAAGAAGGAGAAAGGGAAGTCGACCGCGGAGAAACACAAGACGAATGGCGGGGCTTTCATCGAGGAAGTACAGGATGAGGACTCCTCCCGACCGCATAGCCGTAGTGCGCGCGTGGAGGAAGTAGAGGACGAGGACGCATGAGCTTTTTGAGTTCGCTTTATTACGGGGGCGTGTGGGTTCACTTCTGTTAGGGATTTCAGGAAGATGTAGACGGCGATACTCTAATGGAAGACATGTTTTCTTGCCCAGCGCTACGTCTATTATTATATATTACTACGTTTACACTTTCTCGCTTACTCTCTATTTTTGTACGGGACCTGTGTAACTTAAACTATCTCCCCAGGCACAACCTGGGAGAACTTCGCTGAACCGTTGGTCTTGATCGCCTCCAACGCTTGCTGGGCTTGGGTGACGCCATCTTTGAGGCCGATGCGGTTGGACTGGTTCATGCTCTGCGTCAGGAGATCGCGCGCTTTCTCGCCTTCGCCAGCTATCTAGAAGGAAGATCATGAGCACTAGAATGCTCGGAAGTGGTAGCGGGGAAATCGAAACGTACATCTTGGATGATTGCAAGATTGTACAGCATAACGGCGTATGCTATCTCACAGACTTCGCGCTTGTGGAATCCCTTCCGTTCTTTGTCGGCAATTTCAAGGCCTTTCCTTGCCCAGGATTCGGCCTGTGCAATGCTCTCTTTACTCGGGCTGTTCCGCAAGATGAGCTCAGCGATTCCACCCATAAGCTGTGCACCTGATGATGAGAGTAAAAGCGTAAGCTGTGATCAAGATGGGTAGAAAGAATCTAGACTAACCTCGACACTTATCTTCAGAGGAGCTCATATGAGGCGTGGGCGGAATCAAGATAGAGACCGCCTGAAGATACAGAGGCAGCGCGAAACTGATGATCCCAATTCAATTCAACAATCATCATGGAATCTCGGAAGGATACAACTCACTCGACCTTTCCGGTCCTTGAGTAGAAGCTTCCGAGAGCCTCGAACGGCGAAGCAAGATCCTGCTTCGTTGCCCACAAGGGCAGTTCCAGCTCAGAGACTATGAGTGTTGACTCTTCCTGTACCGCAGCGTCGTTTAGAGTCAGCACTTTGCCGACCTGCATGGGTTTCTCCATGACATTCTTCAAGACGTTCTCCACACACCACACAAGCCAAGATTCTTCCTCATCCCTTGGCTTCTTCAGCATCTGTGCCATCTCTCCCAGCTTGTATGAGATGGCGACGGCACGCAGGTTCTCTTGGCCGCTCATTCCTACTTTGAGGTTGCCCGAGGCATCTTGGAGCTGGGCCAGGGCGTCTCTATAGACACCGTAAGCAAGTTCGAGTTTCTGCGCAGACTCAAGCACGCCGGCGAGCGCGATGGCGATCCCGGAGGTTTTGAGGTAGGGCTCCGACTTGAACTCCCCGATGGGCAGGCTGCGCGCAGTGTCCCATGCTCTAGCTAAGGGCGTCAACTATGCATTTAGGGAACATAGATTGGCGGGAAGGGAGAGTAGAGACGCACCTTTGGAGGTACTGTGCGCTCAGGTCGAGGTCGCCTTTGGACTTGGCTGCGAGGGCATTACGCAGATCTTTACGCACGGGAACGGGCCACATTGTCATGGTTCCGTAGATGCTATATCTAAATCGTTGACACTTAGTAAGTAACTGGGAGCGTGAAAACGAATGCAGGATACGCACATGCCATACATAACCGCCGCTACTCCGACGACGAGGACTCCAGTGAATATCGGCGAGAGACGTGCGACGGCTGGAGTCGAGGGAACATCATCTCCGGGATGAATTCTCGGTCCTCCTGGCTCCTCGACGCCGATCCATTTGCTGCGGAAGGTAGGGCCAGTTGCTAATGCCGCCCGACGGAATGTGGGCAGCACTGGCCTGAATACAATGCGAGGAGCAACTGTCCGAAGGCGAACGGAGGGGTACCTCATGCTGCTGAATATCTGGTTGGACACCAGCGGTGTTTTGTGCATTGTGTAGATAAATCCAGGGTGAGAAACCTGCAAATTTAACGGAAGTGGAGTGATAGTGGGCTTCACAAGTTATGGTGGACCGTGGCTAGCGCCAGGCTTATTTTGGGCACTGCCGGTTAGCATGACATCAGATTCGCAGTCCCGATGCAGCCGGGATGCCTTCAGAGCACCGGTCGGCATGAGCTCGTAGGTATTTACCCATTAGTTGTGAAATAGAGTTATGAGACACCATGGAGATTGATGAATAGGACTAATTTTAGGGACTCCTTAAACACGGACTCGGATGTATATCATTTGTCTCCCTACATTCAACTTCGATCAAATATATTGAGCTCGAATATCAAAAAACAAAACGCGAGTTGAATTATACGCGGTCTCATAGTGCTAAAGTAGCTACCAGGAAACAGTTTCGCATATGGAACGACCAGAATGGTTTTTCCCAGAAGAGAGATCATGCACCACAACTGACCAAGCATCTGACGAAAGTCGTCATCAAATACTAACGCAACAGAAGAAAAAGTGTAAGCTCACTGGGCGTTGTCAGGACTGACAGAGCAGCAAGTCGTGCCGGGATAGCCTAGCATTTATGTCAATATCAGATAATGAAAGAACAAGGAAAACAGTATTACAAGTCTATCAACATCTATTGTCAGCTCGTGAAATAATACGGTAGTCAAATAAGAGCTCACCCCAGTCGGGCCAGCGATGCCAGAACCTGCATATTCGGTTAGTGATAAAATATACTTCTCTTTTATATCACCTACATGTGCCGCCAACAGGAATAAACTTGGTAGGGCAACTAGCAACAGCAGCACACCTGGAACAATGGTGAGATAATCCGCCGCATTTATTTGGTTGGACTCACAATGCTCGATCAGGGGATACATAGCAACAAATGCTGCCAGCGACACCTAAAACAGAGCAGCGTAAGCCGTGGCCTCTTTATCAGAAGAAAAATAGCAGTACAATGTTTCTAAATGTCGCTATCAGCTTGCGTTTCATGGGTCGAAAAACAAAGTCATACCTTGGAAGGGCCAGCAATGCCTGCACCTGTGGTGAGCAGTCAATTAATCTAAGCATTCTAAAGGAAATATATCACTGCTTACACTCTCCACCAACAGGAATAGTTGCTTGGCAAATAGCTAGGTTGGCAGCGATGAGAAGAAACGTGATACCATTGAATTTATGCATTTCTGAATTCACTGGGGTAGGATGGCATGATGAAATATCCTGGTAGTCCTTTATATGTGAATGGAGGATAGAAATCCAGGTACGAAAGCCTCCGGTAACATGTCGTTTAACCCCAACAACTGTTAGCATAAAGAGTAGACATCACTCCGGTGCACATGGAGCTACCGTTTACCAGTTTGAAGCAGCATTTTGCCAAGAGAAGGATGGAACGGAGTCTGCAGGCGGGCAAATAGAGCAAACGTAAGTGTATAGACCACCTGATCAGCGCATTTCTCACCAAATGTCAAAGTTCCCGAACCCGGATGTGTAGTTGAAGTTTGGCGATTTACTGAGAACCTGAATCATCCTAGTTATCCATTTCGCGCTCGTAGTGCCACAGGAGTAGATCTGCATCAAATTGCCCATGGGGTCGAGCAATGTTTACTATAACGATGGCTTGCGAAAGATGAGTGTCAGTCGATTTTTCCCGACAAACACCGTCACCATAGACAACATCCGTGAGTTGTCGGCGCCGGAGGGCGATTATATTAAAGGCTCGCGCAACGAGGAATAATTGTTGGAACGCTCACCTCTGCGAACATGAATTAAAGGGCCAAGAGAATAAAGACATACAATCTGTAAAACACCAACATTTCTGAAAGCAATGTCGACTGTTGTATTGAGTGTCGTTAATGGCAATGACAAAAATCCTCCCGAAGAAACAGGACACCGGTTGCCAAGCCTGAGGGTCACAAAATTATACCCATCAAGTCCTTTAACACCAGAAGACGCGTTCATCCTTTAGAGATTGGTTTATGATTCGCTTGGCAAATGTCAGCATCCCCGTCGCCGGCGTGATTTTATTGGCAGGGAAAGTAGAGCTCGGGTTTCCTTTCAGGCTTGTTATATGACACTCTCTTTGTAGTTTTCTAAGCCATAGAGAACATTCTGAAACCTTGGAGTCCGATAAAGTGAGAGTGCACCCAAAGTACTTCAATGAGAGCGTTATATATGGAGACATATATAATGAACAGAACATGTTGGTGTCCGATTCCCTTATACTGAAAAATCAGTGATCACTATCGCTTTATCATTGAGAGGACGTTACACAAGCATGCTGATTCAGAGTAGAATGAAGCCAGATATGAAATGTTAATATGCAGCTAGGAGATAATGGTGTTAAATAGGACTGCTGATCAAATAGTGGACACTGGGCGCCACCGTCGCGTTCAACGTTGTTTTGGTTAAGTTGAAGTGAACATGTGAGGATGGTTTGTTCGGAACACAGCCCTCCGGGGAGTCGGGCCGGGCTCGAGACAAGCCGGTGGCCGACCACTGGCACTCAACCACAATGAACGCTGTGACCTCGGACAAGCTCCGTCTACATTTTTCTCGGCGGAATGCTGAAATTCTTGTGGCTGACTTTACTTCTCTGTTGTTGAATGACTTGTGCGCACAAAATTTGCCCGGTTTATTCCCTCTAGGTTTCTAATGAGCGAGTCTTTGAAGTACTATTTGTATTATGACATTCAACTTGAAGGTGCATGCTGAATCTGCATTTCTCAAAAACAATTTTATTCTACAGGATATGCCAGCACTCCAATAGGTCATACATACCTTCGATGAATTGATGTAGTCCCTAGGGGCCCAGATGAAAGAAAGCTTTTGCATGTTCATCTGTTGACCCTACAGACAACTAGGTGGGAATGAGAGGATGTTCAGGTGATGATCTCATCATTAGATGTCATTCATTAAGAAACTCTGATGCTCACTCCCATTCTGGGCTGCATAGGTCAAGCCCTCCACTCTGCATCAACTGACACCCTACCCTGCACTAAATAGAAGATGCCAACACTTCAGGTATTTAGCTTAAGATAGGGTTAGGATACATCTCTCTCATTCTGTTGCTGTCCAGTATCCTGTTCTTCTGGGAATTCTGCTTCAAGCACCTCTTTGAAATCACTCAGAAAGTAGCCTGCAAGTGTTTTGAAGCTGTACTAAAGGCCATAGTAGTAGCTCCCAAAGTATGAAGGAATGTCTTTTTCAGGTGGTGGAGGAAATAGTTGAACCATCTCATCAAGACACTCTAATCCAAACTCTGCAGCTGGTGGCAGGCTATCTGCAGCATAGTATATTTCCCATGCAGCTTTGTTGACAAGGACTCATGCTCCGGTGGTGTGGTTCTCATGCAACTGAGTCATCTAGCATGAGCACTTCCAGGCAATGTTTATGTATAGTCCAAAGAATATGATCCAAAGGAAGGACTTGAGGTTGTCACATACACTATGCACAGCATGTGAAGTGGATTCCAGCATTTCTCAAGGTGTCAGAGTGAACTCTAAGTTCTCTGCAGCAGCAGTGACATCATCTGACCATTTCACCCAGTCCCAGATTAGGTGCACTGACATGTATCTCAGTGTTCCCTAGTAATAATTGTTATGCTTAGCATAGCCGCAAAGTAACAGTGAAACTCCTTACTGAAATGTTGCCCTAAGATCTTTGTTTGGTGGAAGTCATGGTTTACAGTGATCACCTGGGGCAAGAGCACCATACATTTTCTGTCATTGTTCAAGAGTCACAAGCTCTTGCAACACAGTGGCTAGTAAACCCTCTTTGTCCAACAGTTGTATAAACTGCTTTCCCACACTGCCAGCACATCTGCAGTGATATTTAAAGCAGTGTAAGCAATGTACAATGAGGAAGGATCTCCTAGCCTGCAAATATTTGTTGAGGAAGTGAATATAGTGGCAGGCATAATATTGCAATGGAGTATTTTTTGCTCATGGAAGAGAGTATAGTGCCCTAGGATTGATGTGAACAATTGATAATAATAGAGATATTGTGTCACTAACCACACATTGCATCAGCAATGGTCCTCAGAAGACTTGCTGGACTTGCTGAACCAGCAATGTCGGAAGGATTGGCTTGAAGAAGATCTCTGTGATTCCAAGGCCTGCAAGGCAGATGATAAGGCAAAGGAAGAGTATATTGGCAAAGTGAAGAGGTGTCCTCTACTTCAGTGCCCACATCACAGCCACATTTGTTCCAGTCTTCAACAATATATATGTTGGTGATCCCTAGAGAGCCTTAAATAGCTGCAAATGTTGTGCCTGCTGAAATTTGTGCTTCATAGGAAAATGAAATTGTTTTCATGACTGATAAAGGTGGGCCACAGTCCACCTGGATACCTTGTAGCCATTTTACCTGCACAGGTTGTATAATTTCGATGGCCTTCCCAGATATTCTGGCTCTGAGAAACCCATCAACATGAGCTGCACTAGCACTTTCCATGCAATTGAGCAGAAATGTTGACATAGTACCTTGGAGGAACCTCTGCACACACAGCTGTGTTTCTACAGAATAAAGGCTAAGTGCAAGAATGAGAGTGAATTGGATGTAGGAAGGAGTCTTCATCCATTTCCAGCTTAGAGAAATTGTGTGATTGTAGCTAATGTGATCAGCCAGATTCTGCACTCCAGCTTCAAGGGCCTCATCAAATTCATCGACATCAGAGTTCCCAGCATCTGAGTCAAAACCCAAGTCCAAACATGGGTTGCAAGCTCCTGTGTCCTTGTCAACATCAACATCTAAATCAAATTTATTGATGATATGATGGCAATGGGTGATGGAGCAGAGACACATGTGCAAAAAAGGGCCAAAGGAGACACTGGTGTTTAATATTTCTAATTCCTCCATCATAGTGGTCCCAACAACTTTGCTCTTCTTGAAAACAGCAAAACCAGAGAATGGTGAAAACTAGACTCTGTTTCTCTTATTTCAAGTATGAAGTTTTAAAATTCATCCACGGAGATGACAGAATGAGCCTGAGACGAGTGTTTGGATTTGTTTCGGTATCCGAGTCTGTTGAATGTGAATTGGTAAGCAGTCAGTGGTCATCGGCACTCCAGGTAGGACAGTTGATTCATGATCTAACATCTTTTTTTTTGAGTGATATTGAATTGGAGAGAGATCTAAAGGACAGGAAGGTTTAGAGCAAGGTCAAAGAATAGCATGTGTATGCATAGTTGCTGGCAGTTAGTTGCGAGGTTGCAACATGTCCTCTTCCTAGTCTTAGTTATTTATTCTCGTTTGGAAAAGAAGCTTCCGGAATCTCGGGCCGGAGTCGAAGCTACATAATAGATTATGTCATTGTAGCAATCCTCTGTGCTTATTTAAGCACCATGTCGTGACCTCACTTCCCTGAATACTTCTAAAAGGCCAGCAGTTTTCTATGCTTCTTTTCTGTCGTGTGCTACATTTATCTCCTGTGATTCTCTATATATCGTTGAAGACAGGGTGACGATTGGATATGAAATTTGCACAGTTCGTTCATTCTTGATTCACTGAGACTCTGAGCTGCTCACTGAGTCCACATTTGTATATATATAAAATTAGACATTTACAAGATACCCAAGTAGGTCATAAATTTTTTCAATAGCCTTTCTTGACAGTCGACCTAATGAATCCTAGGCACCCGAATGGAAGAAAGCCTACATGTCCGTCTATTGATCTAGCACTGACAGGTTCAAGTTTTGATGATCGACGGTACTTACTAGTGACTATCGGGGCTTAAAGAAGTGCATCACCAGGATACGACGAGAACAAGAGGGAATTGCGGTAGCGGATACGCCTATAGGATCTCAAGATGACCTCCATGCAAGACACTCCGACGCGCGCTCCCATTCTGAGCCACGTCGGTCAAGCTCTCTGCTCCGCGCCAACCGAAGTCCCACCCCGCACCGAATAGAAGAAGTCGATGCTTCGAATGCCCCCAGGGACTCAAGCCAGTTGAGCACTCGACGGAAACAATCAACTCGTGGTCGTAGGGCCTCCTTCGTACAAGGGATGTCGGCGTCTACTTTCAGGAGTCGAACTCGAGGGAAAAGTATGTCCAGTCGTTGTATGTGCGCAATTACAATTTTTTCCGTATTTTAGCTTATCCTGTGGCGATTAAAGCTGATGGAGCCCAATCCCGCCCTACAAATCCCTTGGCAGCTTTGCCTCTTCACGATCTTTTGGCTCAGCTATCTCCGTCTGAGATGTCCTTTTTCACCATGTTAGACGGCCAACTCGACAAAATTGAGTCCTTTTACGTTGCTCGGGAAAAGGAGATGCTTTCTCGAGAGAAGATGTTGCAAGAACAGCTCAACGAGTTAAACGATCATAAAAAGCTGGTGATGGTGCGTATTTCCCTACTATGAATTCGTTACCGACTTCGAACGGCTTGTTTTTGTTAGAAAGCCAGCCCCAAACCGGTTTGGTCGTCAGGAATAAAAGCAACGATTCAGTCGAAGCTCAAATCCCCCAAGTTGCTATCGCCGGTACCAGACGAAGAGGCGCGGGATGAATTCAAAGATGCCCGCGATGTAAGCACGAATACGACTGACTTGTTTGCAAGAGACGTGTCTCATGTATATATTACGGTAGAATGATCCGACTTCATCCCAGGGGAAACCAGTTACTTCCAAAAAGCTCTCCATCCTCAGTTCTGGTCTTTTTCAAACAACTTCCCCTCGAAAGGAGAAAGAAAAGGAGGACTATAGCTCAGCTTCTGCGGATGATACCGTGACTGAAATAGCCGGGAAACGGCATATATCTCTTTCATCGGACTACGAAGATTATCTAACTGCGAAGAAAAAGTTAAAGAAGGCTGTTCGTGAACACTACCGGTAAGTTACCGTATAAGACTCTGGCTTGATACCCCATCTTAACTTCCATCCCAGTGGCCTTGAGGTCTTATACAATTATCGAGTTTGTACCTTGATTTTGGACATCACATGGGGTATACCTGATTTTAATATTTTATATGAAGGTTCTCAACATCACAGGATTCAGTAAAGCTCTGAAGAAATTCGAGAAAGTTACGAAGGTCATTCCCATCTGAGCAGACTCGTCATACAAGTTTTTTGATTGGGTCTCTTCGCACAGATACCAGCAAAAAATCAATATATGGCGGAGAAGGTATGAAATGCAATTTCACATTATGAATAATCCTTAGCTGTGACCATGACATAGGTAGCAAAAAGTGCATTCGCATCGGATAAGACTGTACGTGCAATGATCAAAGAAATGGAAGACTTATATGCCTTAGCGTTTGGTATATTCCTTTGCTTTGTAAAACGCTGTCGCGGAGCTTAACAGAGTTCTACCCTTTAGTGAACGGAGACAAGAAAAAGGCTATAGGTCGACTGCGAGGAGGATATCATGCCAAGAGTCATCACTTCAGCACATTCCGATCTGGGATCTTTCTTGGACTTGCCGTGCCCGCCCTTGTTTCAGGCTTGGTTCAAAGTAAGTAAGATGTATATTTCCCATCTCAGTTCCGATACTTATTCTCCTGTTAGGCTTTGACAAAGACACCCGTCAAAGCATTCCGGGATGGGATGGCCTTCTATTTATATATGGCGTCTTTCTAGTCCCTGTACTCTTTGCGATGTTGGTCGGTCTGAATCTTCTTGTTTGGGCTCGTTCAAGGATAAATTATGTGTTCATTTTCGGTGAGTTGGCTCTTTAACACTTAGGAGCAGAATCGTGAACGTTATTTTCAGAATTGGATACCCGAACTCGTTTGGACTATCGCGAATACTTTGAAGTACGCGGCTGTTTTACGTTTTATATATCAGCACCATTAAGTTCTCATCTAGATTCCGAGTATCTTATTGACTGGCCTATGTTATGCATTCTGGTTATCATTTATGCGAATTGGTGCTCCCCTTGTATCCCCGATTATCTGGCCTCTAGTATGGCTAGCTTTTACGGGCGTCGTCATGTTTGATCCGTTCCCAGTTCTATTCAAATCTTCTAGATACTGGCTTGTCAAAAGTGTGGGTAAGCTGCTCATTTCTGGCACACGGCGAGTTGAGGTGAGTACCATACAATGTCAATGGAAGTGACTGGAATTGATGACATCGTTTATTCTGTTGCATAGTTCACCGACTTCTGGATGGGGTGAGTACTTTCATTTGACTATGATCTGTCTCTTAGCTAAATAAAAACGCAAAAGCGATCAACTCTGCAGCCTTATCTTCAGCCTCTCCAATCTCTATCTTTTCGTTTGTATTTATGTAGATGGCTTTACCCCGGAGTGGAGGAAATGCGGAGTGGCATCCCCTCATGGCTGGCCAGTTGCATTTACATTGGCAGCACTACCACTATTCGTTCGCCTTGTTCAGAGTATCAAGCGTTACATTGATTCAAGGCTTATCACGCATCTTATAAACGTGAGTCCTTCCTAGATACCCTTGTTTTTCCTTATCTTAATCATTCCACAGGGTGGGAAATACGGTTCCGGTATTATCAGCTACTTTTTTTATTTCTTATGGCGGCATCAAGGTATGATTCATACTGTACTTCGATCATCTCCGAATACTGACCGCTGACTAGGTAATGGCAGAGGAGCGGTCTTCGCGCTTTGGTGCCTCTTTAATTGCTGCTACTCGATATATGCTTCTTCATGGGTTCGGATTTCATGAAATTTACCCATCATCTCTCTTTTAATATTGCTACAGGATCTGTTGATGGACTGGTCAGTCCTGCGACCTCGTGCCCAACACCGCCTCCTTCGAGAAGAAATTGTGTATTCAAATCATTTACCGGTTCGTGATCATTCATACCTGCACATTTGACTTTGATCTTAGGATTCAATCTTATGTAGCTGTATTATCTTGCAATTGTGAGCTCTCTTACAAAGTCGAACGCAATAGCTAATCGGCTCTAGATATCCAACGTTTTAATCCGCTTCATATGGGTATTGTATATACCTAGTAGTGGCCCGAATATACAGCTGAGAACCTTCATCGGCGGCATGCTCGAAATACTGAGGAGGTGGCAATGGAATTTCTGTAAGTCGACGTTATTGAGTTACCATTCCCCTCCCTGAAGATTTCCTGCAGATCGGTTGGAAAATGAACACCTTGGTAACATGGATCAATATCGTATCACCCGCGAAGTCCCACTGCCTTATTCCTTTGATGACGCTGGACACGAAGAAGACGCAGATGATGATGACCACGACGAGGAGCATCTTAAGCGCAGATAAGAATTGGATGAGCGATTGCTGCTGGATTTACTTGTCATTGGTAAACCTACAAAGTGCGTGGATATCTTCTTTTGCCCTTTCGTTGTAGACCCCTCCCCGCTCATACATATATTCCCGATTTAGAGGCAAAATTTTGCAGAACCGAGTCCTACGATGGTGCTTAAATTATTCTCGACGATGGATTTTGACAGGGTTTAGATGCCTGAAGGTTGAGAGCTGGCGTCTGAAGGCTTGAAGGCCCGTCTGCTGAGGGGCTTGCAACAGACGGCCGATGCCCTTCTTGAATCTTGATGCTAACACATTTTGTCAATTTCTTACCGAGTGGTCGTTGCAGGTTGTATGTAGCTTGGCTGTAGCTGTATTTGTCTCCGAAATCCAGATACTTTAACGCGTACGATGTGTGCCAAACGGTGCGAGAAACCTCCTTTTCATGCCTTAGGTCTGGGCTTCAGCTCTCTTGGAACCATAGGTCAAGTTTCGGCTGACCAATTCGGATAAGCAGCTAATATTTCATAGTGATCGTAGTGAAGCAAAGTGAATCTGGTGAAGCACCAGTGGCTAATGTATAGCACCTGTAAATAATCGTAATACACCATACCGGATGGGATCGTTTGCCTCGTATGAAATCTGAGACAAGAAAATATAGCGTTCGAGTGTAATCATTCGGGGAAAAAGGAAGCCATCAATGGAGGGATTCGTCTGTGCAGAACAGCTGGGTCCGAACATACGCCAATACACATGGCGTAGCATCATGAACTGGATATTTGTACTTAACGCGTAACCGCTGAACACTACCTTCAAGTATCCTGAAATGGCTAGCGAATCATGGACTTATACTGTTAGAATAGACTAACATGGAAACAGTCCATTACTTCATCGTCGAGACAATCTGATCTAGTTCCCTGGCGATCATGGAATTAGGACACTTCTTGCGCAACTCCCTTGCAGATTATGGCATCAGCAGATAGTCTGTGTAACTGAAGCGGAGAACTCACTCTAATTTGACTTTATCGTTCCGTTCCTTGCATTCTTTGCCTGCCATGCGCCATTCTCCGCATTCGACGTACAAGTCTGCACGCTTCGGCGAGTCACACCGGGCAACGTAGGCCACGCCTTCTTTCGCGTGACCCTTCTCCACAAGGTAACGAACAAACGGTTCATAGCCGATCGGGCTCCGTTTGGCTTTAGCAAAGGCGTCGAGCCCTTCAAAATCTCTTATTTCGGTTAGGGCACGCAGCTTCAAATACCAGAATCTAAAACCATACGGACAATATCGTAAGTATTAGTAGTATGCAGGGATGGAAGCACTCGCCGTTTGTCGGACACCTTAAAGTCTGCTTTGACTTTATCAGCTCGTTTCGAAAATCCGTTAATCAGGCAAGTTCTGATCGTTTCATTGACATTTAACCCAAAGAACGTAATTTTCCCATCCGCTTCTTTCTCTAGTTGCTGCTGGAAGGTTAAGAGACGAATGTTCTCGTCCATTGCCTGCAAGAATAGAGCATTGTGAAGTTGTTATATGCAGAATTTATGGCTGAACACAAACCTTCGCTTCAAAAGCGCGATCCTTATCTTCTGAGAAGAATTTCTGGGCGGCCTTCACTGCATTTATCTTCGAGGTAGGATCCTACAAAAATTGTCAGAATGGAAAAAAACGATTGAGAAGCCAGTTTACAGTCATTCTAGAGGCCTCTTCCAATGAAAGAACAGCACTTTCTACCCGTCGATCGTCGGAATAGTAGAAGTCTCGTAGCATCTCACGATTTTGTTCTCTGGCATAGACCTCGAGCAGCTTACTCGCTGGAGCGAGCTTCTCACCGCCATCTTCAAGCAGACGGAAAAACGATCCCAGAGGAAGCCGCTTATGCAAGTGCAGCAGGACATGGTAAACTACACATACGTCTCAGTATTCAGAAATGTAGATGGAATATACTTTTACATACCAAGGTCCGTATCCCCGCTATCCACCGCCTTGATCAAGGCTAAACGGTCTTCCTTCATAGAAAGAAGCAAAGGTACTTGGTCTGAAGCCCGCGATTCATGGTCGAGCAGCTAATAAAGTAAAGATATGTCAGAATAAAACAAATGCATAGATCAGCAGATATAACCTTTGTTGCCAGGCCTGCACGGCCAACTTCCCATGCTCTCTTTGCAATGTCAGCATAACTGACGTCTGCGCCACCCAATTGTTCAAACTTTTGTACGATGAGCTTGCAAACTTCGCTGTCTCCGTCTAGTTCAGCATCCTTTCCGGTTCCTGTGGTGGTAGGCTTCGATTTCATGATTTTAGCGCATGCCCAGTGCTTCAGCACGGCGTCAGGTTTTAGAGAAAGAAAACCAGATATCCGAAGGGCAAGTAAGTGAAGATTTCTCGAAGTGAGACGTGTTATAAGGTGGGATGGGGAGGCATAATTGTATCTGTATAATGTTCAGTGGATGATTCATCCAGAAAATTAGGAAGCGTACTGGGAATAGGTCAAGGGTATGCCAATCTCATAGAAACGGACAGCATTAAGGACTTTGAGAGTTTGTCCCATGTGGACGAAATCGGTGGGATTATGGAAATCAAGGTAGGCACTACCGAA